>PVKE010001000.1:0-113499 GCA_004027555.1 Craseonycteris thonglongyai | reverse complement strand
GTATGATGTTAGCTGTGGATTTGTCATATAGGGCCTTTATTATGTTGAGATATATTCCCTCCATTCCCACCATAATGCTTAGAGTTTTTATCATGAATGGATGGATGCTGGATTTTGTCAGATGCTTTTTCTGCCTCTATTGATAGGACAATGTGATTTTTATTTCGTTTATGTGGTACATCAAATTACTTGGTTTGCTGATATTGAACCAATCTTGTACCCCAGAATAAATCCCACTTGATTGTGGTATATGATCTTTGTAATGTGTTGCTGAATTCGGCTTTCAAATATTTTGCTGAGGATTTTTGCATATATATGTTAATTAGAGATATCGGCCTATGGTTTTCTTTTATTTGTAATATCTGTATCGGATTTGGAATCAAGGTAATGATGGTCTCATAAAATAAGCTTGGGAGCCTTCCCTCCACTTGAATTTTTTAGAATAGTTTGAGAAAAATAAGTATTCTTTTTAGAATGTTTGGTAAAAATCACCTGTGAAGGCATCTGGTCTAGGACATTTGTTTGTTTGGAGCTTATTGATTACTGATTCTGTTTCATTAGTAGTAATTGGTTGGTTCAGATTTTCTGTTTCCTCTTGATTCAGTTTTGGATGCTTCTAGGAATTTATCCATTTCTTCGAGATTGTCCAATTTGTTGGTGTATAGTTGCTTGTAATATTTTAACTTTTTTGTATTTCTGTGGTGTCTGTTGTCATCATTCTCCTCTTTCATTTATAATTTTGTTTGGGTCCTTCTCTTTTTTTTCTTGATGAGTCTGGTTAAAGGTTTGTCAATTTTGTTTATCTTCTCAAAAAACCAGCTCTTGGCTTCATTGATCTTTTGTATTGTGTTTTTAACCTCTAGTTTATTTCCATTTTGATCGTCATTATTTCCTTCCTTGTACACATTTTGGGCTTTGTTTGCTGTTATTTTTCCAGTTCCCTTAGATATGACATTAGACTGTTTATTTGAGTTTCTCATGGATCTTTAGGTAGGCCTGCATTATTATGAATTTCCCTCTTAGGACTGCTTTTGCTGTGTGCCATAAATTTTAGGTTATTGTGTTTTCATTTTTGTTTATCTCAACAAATCTTTTTATTTCATTCTTGATCACAATGTTGACCCATTCATTATTTAGTAGCATGTTACTTAGCCTCCATGTTTGTTTTTTGGTTTTTTTCCTTGTAATTGATTTACAGTTTCACACCACGGTGGTCAGAAAAGATGTTTAATATGATTTCAGTCCTCTTAAATTTATAGAGACTTGTTTTGTGGTCTAACATGTGGTCTATCTTGAAAAATGTTCCATGTGCACTTGAAAAGAATATATATTCTGCTACTTCATGGGTAAAATGCTGTAAAAATATCAATTCAATCCATCTGGTCTAGTGTGTCATTTAAGGCTGCTATTTCCTTCTTGATTTTGTCTGGAATATCTGTCCATTTGTCAGTGGGGTGTTGAAGTCCCTTAATATGATTTTGTTACTGTTGGTCTCTCTCTTATGTCAGTCAATATTTGTTTCACATATTTAGGTGCTCCTGTGTTATTTACAAAGATGTCCTCTCGTTGGGTTGACCCCTTTATCATTATGTAACATCTTTCTTTTTCTTTTATTACAGGCTTAATTTTAAACTCTATTTTGTCCAATATAAGTATTGCTACCCCAGCCTTTTTCTTATTTTCATTTGCATTAAGTTGTTTTTTTTTTCCATCCTTTTACTTTCAGTCTATAATATAAGGTGGATCTCTTGTAGACAGAATATGTATGAGCCATTTTCTTATCCATCCACTCTTGTATCTTTTGATTGTAGCATTTAATCCATTTACATTTAAAGTGACTATTAATAGGAACATAGTTATTGCCATTTTAGTATTCGTACATTTTATCATCTGTTTCCCCCTTCTTCTTATTACAGAAGTCCTTTTAACATTTCTGGTAATGCTGGCTCAGTGGTAGTGAATTCCTTTAGCTTTTTCTCATCTGGGAAGCTCTTCATTTCTTCTTCAATTTGAAATGATCGCCTTCCTGGATAGAATAGTCTTGGTGTTAGGCCCTTGCTTTTCATCACTTTTAATATTTCCTGCTACTCCCTTCTGACCTGCAAAATTTCTGTTGAAAAATTAGCTGAGTCTTATGGGAGCTCCCTTGTAACTATTTATCTTTCTCTTGCTTCTTTTAGGATTCTCTATTTTTGACCTTTGCCATTTTAATTATAATGTGTCTTGGGGTGGGCATGTTTGGGTTCATCTAGTTTAGGACCCTCTATACTTTCTGGGCTTGTATGTTTATTTCTTCTTTTTCCAGGTTAGAGAAGTTTTCAGTCATTGTTTCTTCAAATAGATTCTTGATCCCTTGCTGCCTCTTTTTCTGGTTCTCCTATAATGTAAATATTGTTATGCTTGAAGTTGTCCTAAAGGTCCCTTAAACTATCTCCAGGATTTTTCTTTATTCTTCTTTGTTGCACTGATTGGGTGTTTTCTGCTACCTTGTCTTCTAAATCACTGATTCAATCCTCTTCTTCATATAACCTGCTATTGGTTCCCTCTGGTGCATTCTTCATTTCAATTATTGTAGTCTTAATTTCAGACTGGTTCTTTTTTATTGGTTCTGTGTTCTTCCTTATGTTTACTATCTCTTTGTTGAAGTTCTCAGTAAGTTCCATAAACATTCTTATAACCAATGTTTTAAACCCTGTCTCTGGTAGATTGGCTGCTTTTCTTTCATTTAGTTCTTAGAAAAAGGGGTTTCTCTTGCTCTTCTATTTGCGCCATGTTTCTTTTTTTGTTTCCTCATTCTGGCTGCCTCTCGGTGTTTGTTTCTATGTATTAGGTAGGTGGCCTAGGTCTCTCAGGTCTTTGCCAGGTGGCTTTATGCAGTAGGTGTCCTGTGTGGTCCAGTGGTACTTCCCTGATCACCTGTGTGTGTCTTCCAGGAGTGTCCCCTGTGTGTGTTGTATGTATTCTCCTGTTGTAGTTGAGCCTTAATTGCTTTTGGTGCATCAGTGGGTGGGATTGACTCCAAGACTGATTGGCTGTAAGGACTGGCTATGCTCAGTGTATGAGCTGCTATGTGTGGGCTGACCTCTCAGCAGGGGATTTACTCCCACAGGCTCTTGTGTGTGTAGAGACCACTCTTTGGTGTGACACTTGTGGGGCTATCTGGATAGTGCACTGGTGTGTCCTGAAGCTGGCCTCTGGATATGTTATTTCTGGTGTCCCTTGGCAGAGACTCCCATGCAGGCCAATTTCAGTCTTGTCTGTGGCCTGCCTGGGGCTGCCTTGTAGAAGCAACAAAGCTCTAAGTAATTGGCTGCTGCCTGTGCTGGACCTGGAGACATATGGGAGTGGCCTCGCTGAGCTGTGAGGCCGGCTGCCACCATTATTGGGCCTAGGCAGCTTAGCAAAAGGCCCAGGCACCCCTAGGCCTGTTGTTACCTGCCAGTTGCCCATAGTCTCAGCTATTGACAGAGCCTCCTTAGGTTTGTGAGCTGAGCTGGATGACTCAGTGTTGAGAGTGTCCCCAGTGATGCAGCATTAGCTGAACGGGGTGGGGACCCAGGGAGTGGCAACCTAACTTAGAAAGTTTCTGACCATGTCCCATTTCCCAAAGTCTGGGACCCTTACCAACAAGGGTCCATAAGACCATTTAAAGTGGTTTATGGGTAATTTTGATGGACAGGTTTGTTGAGTTGCATTAACTTACTTATTGACACAAATATGGCTTTTCCAATTCCTTTATGTCTGAACATATCAAGAACATCTCAGTATAGTGCTGATTTCTGACATACAGATATGCTTCTTAACCTTCCTCTTGAGAGACTATGATAAAACTCTCTAGCTAGACTGCAATGACATTATTTTGTTTTGATTGTGTTCATTTTTAGGATACTTTCTATTTACAGCACGTGATAGGACAATTAGAATAATGCTTCCTTGATATAAGAATGCATATATGTAAAAAAAAAAAAAAAGTCCATTTAAAGTAAAACAATTATAAACAATATAGATTTTACACAGATATGGAAAAGAAATGAGAAGCAGCATTTGTATGGCTTCAGTTACTGTGAAATCGATGACAAAGACTCCCTAACTCTGAATGAGAGGCGGTATAGTTAATCAGTGGGCAAAGGGTAAAAAGTAAAACTGTAGGGAAAGCCGGGATGGCTCAGCGGGTTAAGCGCTCGCTTTGAAGCCCCAAGGACCGAGGACCGAGTCCCGGCTCCAGCCCAGGCGGACCCACATGCTGAACTGGGGTGTGCTTCCTGAAGGCAGTGAGGCCCTCAGTTCAGTTCAAAAAGTAAAACCATAGCAGAGAAATGAGTCCTCATGCCTAGGAAACTGAACTTCCTACTTAGTACCCTGGATGATGCTGAACTACCAAATGTTTGGGAAGACTTGTGTCTTCTAAGGCAAACATCTGCCTGTAATGCTGTTACCATCTGCCTGGCAAACACTTATTTTGAAGGGCCATACAATCACAGTGTTTAGTCCTGACCTAATACTACAAAAACTCCAAATGAAGTATGATTCCAGTTTCAAGAAGTTTAAACACATTCAGCATTCTTGACACTTTTTCCATCATCTTCCCCACCCCCTGACCCCCCAGAGTCAGGGAAGGGAACGCTGTCTTCCCTGAGGCAAAATGTGTCCCCAGCTGTTCTGCCGTTCAGAAACTCAGCATCTCCTTATCCTTCGCTGGGATACTGAGCAGCAAAAAAGATTGCTGTTTATAGGCTGAAGTTAGTTATAAGACTGCTGAAGTTTCTCTATAAAAATTCCTGCAATTATTAAACAAAATTAAAAAAAAACTGGAATATGACAGTTCTGAGACATGGTAAGCAGAAATGTTCTGATTTCAGAAAGTAGAATATTCCTAGAACAGAACCTTTTGAACTTCAATTAGGCACATGCCCAGAGAGCCATGTTCCCAGTAGAAGCCCTGTTGATGGTAAGGCTGGTATAGTCATGCTGCAGCCTGACTGTTACTTTTTTAGATCCCAATCAAAACTTACCAGATCTTTGCAAACCTTTTTCTGGAATGCTTTTTCCTAGTCTAGTGAGATTTCACTACGTTTCCTTTTTCTATTGGGAAAGTCCAAACTCATTGCCTTGTAGTTTTCCTCAACTCCCCATATAGATGAGTGTGATTCATTAGCTGCCTGTTTGCAGCCCTTCATCTACTGCTCCTATAAGGTGGGGGGCATCCGGAAGGACTCTACTGAGTCTTGTTGAATTTTGCTGATCGTCGCCTCCCCCATGCACAAGTGACCATATGCACCAATCGTTCTAACTGAATGAGGAGCAGGATTGATGGATGCATAACATTTAAACACTCACATACAACATATTTCCCACCTCCTTCTGAAAAAGATATAAGGTACTTACCTATGTGAATAGTTATATCCACGTTATGAGTGGTTGAAATAAAGCTAAATGAGGCAACACACTGCATAAGCCATAAAAATCTTAATATCCCCTAGTTTACTAATCCCACCTCTGAGTCTCCCTGAGGGATGAACTCAAGAGAATACCAAAGCAAACAATACTAAGAAATGCATGATGTTTGTTAGATGTAGTAAAGCGTTATATCTAATCAGGCGAAATGTACACACAAACACCAAATCCAACTGTGAGGTTTTATTAAGAAAATAATGACCCATCAATAGGATGGGGTGTTATGTAGTCATTAAAAATGATTATGTATATTATATAACAGCATGTAAAATGTTTATGATGTGACATTAAGTTAACAAATCAGATCACCCTATGATATCGCAACTGTTTAAAAGTTACGTATCCACATTAATATATATGTGGGCAAAGAATTAAAGAAATAATTAGACAGAAAAATAGCTTTATTAAAATAGGGAATACTTAGAATGTTTTCTAATGCTGCTCTCACACTGTTTTACAAGGGGTTTATTTGGCTGAAGTAAATAACTCAGAAATGGTGCCAGGATATTTCTGCGATAAATGGGAATCCCACTTGATCAGGGTGTTGCAGGGAACAGACTGAGTTTTCCTCCCCAAGCTATGGATAATTTTCATCTTTATTTTGCACTGGTTCTTCTCCAGCTAACCACACAGACATTGAATAGCCTGAAGGCGCTATTTCTCTTATGCACCACTATTCCCCTGACACTACGCTGGACACACAGTCATTACTCAAGAAATACTTACGGCTTCCTAAGCTCTTCAATAAATGAATGGCTCTCCCTCCTAAAATAGCTCTTGAATTCTTTACCTTCCCCTTTTCTGCCTTCTTCAGTTCTTCCCTAATTTCTCCCTTGAATGCCAACAACAGTTTTTCAACTGGTCTCCCTGTATCGCCCTCAAAACTCTCAAGACTGAACTTATTCAAGTTTCTTAAAAGTGACCTCTTTCCATCAATACGGTCCTTCATGAGTTCCATTTTCTTTTTCATTTTCTTTTTTTTCCCCCTGCTCTTCCTCTCCTTATCTATCTGGTAAAGTCTTACTCATCCTGGAGAGTAAGCTCAAGAATCGCCCCTACAGTAAGAAGTCATTCATGACCCATATTCACGACCTCATCACACTTTATTACAGTTGGCTCTCAAATGGGGAGTGATTTTGCTCCAAGTCACCTCAGGGTTATTAGGCAGTGTCTAGAGTTTTTTATTATCATTTGTGGGGTGGGGTAGGGTGTGTGCTTACTGACATCTAGTGAGGGAGGAGAGGCCAGGGATGCTGCTAAACATCCTACAATGCACAGAACAGCCCCACAACAAAGAATAATCAGTCCTGAAATGTTATTAATGCCCAGCCTGAGAAAACCCGCTCTATTTTTATTGTCTTTTAACTTAACTGTCTTGTGAAATTGTGATTTCTCTGTGGCCATGACTCTGTATCTTCAACTTCAGATGTCTAGCCTCTTACAAAGGGTCTGCCTGACAAATAATAACAACTCAGTAAACCTTGGTTAAAAAAAAAAGTTAATAAATTAAGAAATGAGTGAAAAAACTATACTAAAGAATATTTATAAATGACAAAGAGTATTCCCATTATCTCTCTATATACTTTTATATTATTAAATCATGTATAATGACTTCCAGAAGGATCCATCATTTTACTCTATTAAATTTGCCTCTCAATTTTTTCTTTGTGAACATTTGGAACTTTGTGCTACAAGTTTAAGCAAATGAAATAACGTCTTACGCTGCTTTAAACCTAAACATCAGTGCTTTGTAGAAAATTTTCCTTTTACTTGGAATAAACATAGTGAATTGGAGGGAAATGTGCAAATTAATCATCTGCAGAGAGCTCATTTGCGATGTGTGAGTTCCATGGGGTGATTTAAATGCTTCAGGATTTTAGAGACACTGTGTGTGTTTATGCCCGGAATACACTGAAAACAGGTGACAACCTTAGCGTAACCAACTACCCAATTATTTGAAAAGCAAAGGATGGGAGGCAGAAATTGCTGATGTCAATGCTCATATGTCAGTGTCAAGCAAAAGGGATGGTAATATTAATTAACAAGCTAAGTTGACAGCTCTAAGCTACACCTAATTCACGCAGCCACTTTTCCTGAGGATGAACCAGAGCGGGTGATTAACGCCAGCTACTATGGCTGACAATTAGGCTTCTGTAGCCACACCATTCATTGTTGCTAATATTGACTTTTCCAGTATCCAAAGTTCCACCCAGCGTCCATATTCTTTTACAATACCCCAATCGTTTCTCTGTTTGTGTCCCATCCTATTTCTCTCCAACCCAGCAATGCTTTCAAATGTTGTGAAGAAATCAGCTTTCTAGAAAAATCATCTCTCTCTGCTCCCTGTCCTGAGCAATTCCTTCCAGAAATGTCCCCCTACCCACCCTTGCCTTCTCCTCAACTACTGGCCTCTTCCTTGATTCTTCAATTTAATTTTTCAGCCCTGTTAAAGCCCAATCTTTTCCATCACAGCAAAGAGCTTAATAGTCACGCTACAAAACCTACTTGAAACCGAATGCTTGATTAAAACCAAGGTAATCCCATCATCCAATTCAGATTTAATGCTCCACACTCTTTGATGATGGGGAGGTGTTGATTTCTCAAGTGGTAACTCAGAGGGGAAACCGTTTTCGCATGCACTGAAACTGTTTCTTCACTTAAGTTAGTCTTACCCGGCTCTCCTTCATAAGCCCTTTCTGGCTCAGCTGTTTCCAAAATGTGTGAGAGAGAAGTTGTTCCAGAATACTCAAGATTTGAATTCTGTGTCTGCAAACTGCCAGCTGAGTGACTATGACGGGGTGAAATGGTTTCATCTGTCTGAGCCCCAATCTCCATCTCATTCAATTGAGGTCTCACGGTCCTTTGGGATCATACTATCTACCTCTTATGGTTTTTATGAAAAGTAAATGAGAGAATGTTTAGAAGAGGCTCAGGTTTGGTCTGGCTAATATTCAGTATTGAGAACATGTTAGAATTTAAAAACAAAGCAATGGGAAAGCTGGGATGGCTCAGCGGGTAAAGCGCTCGCTTTGAAGCCCGGGGACCAAGGATCGAATCCCGGCCCTGGCCCGTGCGGACCCACATGCTGAGCTGGGCTGTGCCCCCAGTTCAGTTCTTGCCGGGGCCTATGTGGGAGGCTCCCGGCCTGGTTCCTGCCCTGCACAGCCCTGTGCCCACCTGTGGAGTGAAACTATATGGAAAACTAATGCTGTCAACTATGGAGACTGCTCTGGGCCCTCCCCCTTCTCTCTGTCTCTCTCTGTCTCTCTGTCAAAAAACAATAAAAAAAAAAAAAAGCAAGAAAAAAGAAAACAACAAACTCTTCTTGTAGTGAATGAATCCCAAGGACACTTTTTTTGTGTGACAATTAGCTGACTATGGGACAAATTCCTTTACTGTTGTTTCTCAAGTTCAATTTTGAGAGAAAAACCAAGCAGAGAATCAGTTCAAGTTTCACAGAGGGCCCAGCAATTCAGTGGACCCTGGATGTCTGAGACAGAAAATGTTCCGAGCAACCTATATTCACAGACTCAGCTTGGCAGAGCTGACGGGGGAACTCCATGCACGCTCAGGGCTTCTTCTCCAAACTCCAGCTTTATCTAGCTGCCTTTCCTTCCCTGGCAAAACTGTGCCAAGAACTAACTAACAGTCTCAGGCAGGCCTCAAGAGTCTCTCTTGCTAGCTTCCCTCTGGAATATAGTTCTGTTATTTCCCCAGAGCTCAGAGCTCAATTGTACAATCAGGCCAGCTCCCAGATGCCCATATTTGCATTTCTTAACCTTCCCCACCCTGTTCCCCGCAATGCTGCCTTAGGAGAGCAGGCCATACCACTGATATATCTGATTCCTCACCCTAACTCACCTTTTTCAGCTTCACCACGCCCTCCTGTGTTTCATAGTCTGTTGAGATTTCAAACAATTCCATACCGTCTCCATCAACAATATTGTATGTGACTAAGCCATTTTCTCCAATATCTGGGTCTTTAGCCTTCACTCTTCCAACTTCCTCCCCGGGGACAGCTGCTTCGGACACAGACATCTGATATACGCCTGGAAGAAGAAGACATCCATTTTTATTTTCGCTTTTATTTGTCAGCTGGTAAAATTTTAGATTCCACCAATTCCCAATAAATTTCTCAAAGGGTTTGAAAGTGAAGTTTCTATTGATTGAAAACATGAAAGAAACGAGTGAACAGGAAGAAGATCCACATGGCCTGCCTGTCAATGGAATGTGTTCTACAAGAAATGATGAAAGAATGTTGGGGTCCAAGGTGATACGGCGGGGTCACCTGCCACATGCAAGGAAAACAAAGCTCAGTTATTAATACATTTCCCATTAGGGAATGATAGAGGGCCATGTAATCTTCAGACATTCAAATAGCTAAGACTTACCATGTCTTAGGGATGAGCCATGAGTTAATTCTAAGGTTCTCAGTATGGCCCTGCCAGATTTCCAGGAAAACACCCTCCTCTGTTTAAAAGCCTTCCACAGCTCCCCATAAATTTTTGAAAACAAATATAAATTTTATCTGTCAAGGTCATGACACTTCTAACTCTATATCTGACTTTTCTCTTACTTCACCTCCTTCACCATTCAATCAAACACTACGTTATCTAGAAAGATTTCCCACACTGTGACCCTTCTATATGTATTTACTTACTGTTTATTGGGAACCTAACATGTGGCAGGCATAGTCCCAGCCCCTGGAGACCCTGTAGTAAATGAAACTTTCTAGATTCCTCCCTGTTTGAAGCGCACAAAAAAGAAAAAGGAAATGTGCACACACTTAGATGTCCTTGCTAGGAAGAAGAAAAATAAAGTAGGGGAAAGGGTGAAGGGCAATGAGACAGTGAGTGTGTAACTGTGTGAAAGTATATGACTGTGTGCCATGGTGTACATGTGAGCGTGTGTCTGTGTGTTATGTGGTGTGAATATGTGCATCAGTGTGAGTGTGTGTATGTATGTGTGAGTGAGATGTCTGTGTGTACATGTGCATCTGTGAGTGTATGTGAGTGTGTATGTTTGTGTTGAATAAATGGGTGAGAAGGGGAAAGTGGAGAGAGAGATTGATTTTGAGCAGGATGGGCAAAGAGGACATCTATCAGAAGTCACCTGAACTCCCCTGCAGGGACTGAGAGAGACAAATCATGTGACTATCAGGGGAGAAAAATTACACACACAGGGGACAGCAAATAGCAAAGACCTTGAGGTGGGAAAAAACCAAATGCATACAGCATAGCAAGAACACAAGTGACTGCACCTTCTGTTAAGTGTATGTAGGTAGGCCAGAGCCCGAATGTGTAAAAAAGGGCATTGTATGAGATGTCCTACAAGTTTGGTATCAACTTGGTGGGAAGCCACTGGAAAGTTTTCAGTGGGGAAGTGAGACATGAGATGATCTTACTGGCATTTCTACATTTAAAAAATACTCTGTGTGAAACAATGTAAAGAAGCAAGGGCTGGAAACCTTACCTCTACCACTCCCAAGCTGAGGGGTCAAGTTCATTCACCTCTTAAAGTGTCCCCTTACCTAGCTTTGATCAGTTCCAGTACTCTGTATTTATGTATATAATTTGTCCTTGAACACTTGCAGCGTGGACCCGTATTCCACTTAATCACACCATGCTCTCTGTGTTAAAGGACAAGTGGGAAAAGGGAGTGGATTTTTTACAAATTGCATTTGAGTTCATGGCTCCGACACTGGTATCTGCACAGGAGCAGTGTAACTTTCCTGTAGGATTGTACGAGAGCAAGGCCACCGATGGCTGTCTGCTCACAACCCTGCGTGCCCTTCCCCTTCTAGCACACCCCACAATTTTACAGTGTGGGTAATGGAGCGCACAGTACAGCCTTTGGGTGTGTATAAGCCTTCAGCTTACTGGGGATGCTGAACCTTGTGCAGTCTTCCTTCATGTCTCGTGGGACCCCAGGGGAAATGATCATCACCTTGTAAGCCTCTATCTCATTGCCTCCCTCTTGCTGAGACTGCTGTCTTTGGAGCCTTCTGGGTGACCCTGGTACCTCCCTGGGGACATACTTGGTTGCCTTCCTTGTTCCCTCATTTGCAAAAAAAAAAAAAAAAAAAAAAAAATGCCACTCTGGCACTAAACTCACAGGCTGCACCAGGTGCTCTCCTAATGTAACAAAGCAGACACTTTCATAGTGAACCCCAGTGTCCCAGAATCACGATGACCATGTACCTTTGTCTATACCTTTACACTCAGAAACAGGTTTTAACCCAAATTCTCTGGGCAACTTTCTGCATCTTTTGTGGACCCCAGTTTTATCTGTGAAAAGTAGGCTCTTGCAGAGAGGTGCAATTGTAGCACCAATCCATTAAATGATAGTAGTTGGTGCAGTTATGATTACTAATAGCAACCTTTCACAATCATTGTTTTTTTCCTTTTATTTGCCTCAGTAATCCTATAAATTTTGTAGATGGACCATAAACCCCAGATAATAATAACGGCTCACATTTGTTGACAACTTATGCCAAGTATCACTGTGAGATTTTCAGACTAGCTCATTTAATTCTAACAACATCCTATTAATTGGGTCCTATGGAAGCTAGTACTTTACCATTATGACCAAAACAGTATCTCCCATCCCACATGTCTGTTGTTTCCCTATCATGACTTTGCCAGCCCTTCCATGGAAAGGTGGGGTCTGTCAGAACGCCACTTAAATTTGGGCGGCCTTGAGACTCCAGTGGAAATGATGCAATGGGATCTCCAAAGCTCAGTCACAATAGGCAATACAGTTTCTGCTCCATGTCCTCGGGGGTATCACTTTCATAACCTACCCAAGGCACTCTAGGGAGAGGCTGCCAGGGAGAGGAACCAACAGTCAGCCCAGCTCACCAGCCATGTGAGTCATCGTGCAAATGGGTCCTCCAGCCCCTGGCAAACTGTCCCCCACTGATGCTATGGAAACAGAGACAACTCATCTCTTCCAAGTTTGGCCCAAAGTGAAGATTCACGAGAAAAATAAACTATTGTTTTAAACCACACAGGTTTGGGGCACTCCATTACATAGCAATGGATAAGTAATCCAGGTACAGTTATACTCAGGGTAGCAATGAAAACATGAAGTCAGAGAAAGGGCCATTATGGATCACATCACTAGCGTCTAGTAAACTACCTAGCAAAATAGATTTTCTGTTTCTCTCATGACCTTCACTGCCCCTCTTAAGTTTTTTTAGCTGTGGTTGTTGCTGCTATCTTTTTTTTTTTTTTTGCAAAAATGATAGAAGTAGAGAAAGTCGCTGGCTGTGGCACCAGTGAAAAAGTGAAAGCCACGCCCACCTACTTACTCTGCGGAAACTTTGGTGGGTTGTCATTGACATCGGTCAGTGTGATCGTCACTTTGGTTGTCCCTGAGAGTCCACCCATGTGACCGCCCATGTCCTTGGCCTGGATCACCACGTGGTATTCCTCCTTGGCTTCCCTGTCCATGTTGGGAAGGGCTGTTCTGATGATACCTGGACAGGGCAGCAGGAAACACCACAGGTACTCATTGGTGACCATGTTGTAACAAAAAGAGTTCTAGGCACAGGGGATGCAAAGATGAGTAAGCCAGCACCTGCCCCCGCAGAGGAGGCACTTCAGCATCATAATTATAACCCACAGTAGCCACATAGAAGTAGTTTCCAGCGAATTGACGTAATTAATATAGATTACACTTTTATGTTATACATGTTGCATTGTAAATGCTAATAATAACCTCATTACTTTCAGGTAACACTTAAATATCTTAAAGACTGAAATATTTGAGGGCACAATGCACGGGTATCCATGGGTAAACCCATGCTTTTGGACTGCCAGCAGAACTTTTTGAAAGTGTATTCCTGCATGCAATTCTTAGAAACATTTCTATGGTTCATATTGAAGTTAAAAGTAGGAGGCATATATGTCATGCAATATATTAAAATGTTAACATTACGTTTTAAAATAATGTACCAAATGGGTTAAAAATATATACAATGTTTATACAAACATTTACTATCTACTATCTTTAATCATTGATAATGATAAATTAATGATTAAATTCTATACAATCCCTGGTTATTAGCACATGACTCATAAAAACCAGGCTCACTTTAAATCTGTAGGGAACATGTGCAAGCTTTTTCTTTCTGTAGAAATGATAACATTTGTACTAGAAATACAAAGATCACTGTGGAAGCCTTAAGGCCTCTTCCTCTCCTCCCCCCCCCCCCACCAATGTTTGCATGTTCCTCAGAAACACCCTTGAATTCAATGGGACTCATTTTCCTTATCTGTTACATAATTTGATAGGTGCAAGTTGGTAGCTCCTAACCATGAGTTCCTGGTCCCTTGATTAGTTCTCATCATCTTAGAAGTTGAGATAAAGTCCCATATTCATCCTTGGTTAATCTGGAAAGGCTAAACGCAAACTCTTTTTGTGAAATCAAAGCAAGTGGCCACTTGTGATTTGAAGCAAAGTAGCTACAAATAAATGATTATATAGGTAAATGGAACAATATTGAGTAAGTGACCAAAATATCTTATTAGTAGACAATTTATTTAATATATATAAACAGATATAGTTGATACATTTTTAAAATTTATTTTGTTTTGAGAGAAGGGGGATATGGAGCAGTCTCCATAGTTGTGCATCATTAGTTGTGACAGTTTTACTCCACACAGGTGGACGTGGGGCTGCACAGTGTGGGCACTGAACCAGGGGCCTACTGCATGGGAGGCGAGAACCTTCGCTGCCATCCCGGCAGTTACTAGGTGTGCACAGGCCAAGACAGGGATTTGATCCCCAGACCTCGCAGTTGCAAGGGAAGCGCTCAACCTGCTGAGCTTTCCCAGCATCCCCTTGATACACTTTAATTATAATAAGTACGGATTATCTGGAGGACATTAGAAATATGCTGCCTCCCAAACATACTTGGACATTAACCCCCTTCCCATCAGTCTGCACCGGGGTCATCAAAGCAAACTTCTGGAGCTGCCAGTTGTATGTCAGCACTCAAGTTCTGTGCTCTCCTCATTTGGATCCACAGTTGAAATTTAAGATAAAGTTTAAATATTTTAAGATAAATTCTTAAATTTAAGTTGACTTTTTAAGATAAAAGGGGTATTTTAAGATTCTATTATTGTGACAGGTGAAGTGCAGACAGAAATAGTAATAAGTACGATTCACTGGAGGCCAGGCATGTGTATAGTGTCATAATAACCCTGTGAGGTGGTCCTTTTTCTTCTGAGAAAACGGAGAATCAAATAGGTATCGTGAGCAGGCCTGGGCTCCTTGTTCGCCATGTATCACAAATCACAATGACAGAGAGTACCTGTCTGTGCTTCCACTGAGAAGTAGGGCTGTCCTTCTAGGATACTGTACACTAACTTGGCACTGTTCCCATAGGTGGGATCATCTGCATCTGAAGCTGTCACCTGGATGACTGACGTTCCTTAAAAGTGAAATAAATTCATTAGCAGCTTTTCAAATTATATTCGAGTTTACAAAGTCTCACCTTAAAATTATAAACTGAGGAGAGCCCCACACTGATTCAACATGCTTTCTTTTTCCTGGGGTTGAGATGCAAAATAATCTTCCTTCCTTCATTCCTTCTTAGCTTCTTTCTTTTATTTTTAATACCCAGATTTTCAAAATGAACTTTCTATATTCATAGTAGTGTATCCTGCTGTGCTTAGTAGTTAAAATAATACTCTGAATGCTATTGCAAAAGCATTCTAAGACCCATGCAACTGAAATGTTCATTACATCAAATAATTAAAAAAAAAATTTTTCCCAAAGAGTATATAATAAAGGATAACTCATGATGAATGGCTTTTCCTGAAAGAACAGAGAGCAGTCTTCCCTCAGTAGCAAAGAAATAAATACATCATTTTATTGTAGCTTTGCATGTAATAAAATGGCTGCTAGTACTACATTTTAATTAATTTATGGCTATAAATACTGTACAGGATGCTGTTCTCTGGCATGAGAAACGTGTCTTCCCACCTCTAACTGGGCTGGTAGTCGTACAACAGAAACCACCAGTGCACATCTGGGGAGATAGAAGGAGAGCGATTGTGGGTCAGATGAAAGGAATCTAGGGAATTAAAGACAGATAAGATTTTGTTTTTCCTCGAAAGACTTCTGTTCCTCGGGGGTCACAGGTAACTGAGGGCATGAAGTACTGGGCTTCAGAGAAGGGGTAGAGAGGCCAGAGGGCAAGAACTAGCAATTATCTCATTCCTCTGTGCTGGGGCACATTGCATGTATTTGGCCACGGTCCCTCAACTCAGCGCTTTTTACATCCACTGTACTTGTGAGATACTGGGCATGGGAGGTATAAAGTTCTGCAATCTTTGGAGGAAAGTGGGTTATTGCCAGAGTCAGGAATCAAGCTCTCATCCAGCAAACGACCAAACCCAAGTTCTTTCTGTGCTATTTCTAGCAGAGGGGCAAGATTCCATGTGGGAGGCAAGGGAGCCCATGTACACCGTCTCTAACAACTCATAATGTTCAAGGTTGCCAGCAACTTCCATGCGGTGGGAAAGTCTCACTCTTCTAATAACTTCTCCGTAATTCATTATTTCATGCAAACAACCTTTCGTGAGCTCATCTTACATAACCTATTCTGGGTAGTGGAGATTTATAAAGGAGAGTAAACTCTATGTCCTACTATCATGGTACAGCTAGAAAAATTACTAATTTTTATCTACAACTCCACTAAGTCCATTACAACTCTGCATTTTACATCTAGGTGATTTAACCCTCATCAAAGCTCACACTACCCTTATTTTATAGATGAAAAAATGGAAACTGAGAGAGATTTAAGAAACTGGAGTCACTTGGCTGGTCAGAGTCATGGCCGTGATCGAACCCAGTACTGTCTGGCAATGGACTCTCCTCTCCTAGGGGCATGACAGAAAGTCTGGATGTTATCCCTAAGAACCGAGGAGCCCCCAAAGGTGAAAAGAACAAATATTCTCCTGGAGTATACTTTTTCATGACTGGCCATTCCCCCCTGGCTTACTTGCTGATACTACTGTACCCTCTTTAATGATACCTGCTATTTCTTGTTAAAATTCCCAGGTGAACATACAGACCAAGGGACAGGGCAGACAGGGCAGGGCAAAGGGAAGAGAAGGCAAGAAATGGCTAAGCCCAGCTCTCATAAAGTATGAAGAGGGTTGGACTTTTCCTGGAGGAGGAGACTTTTTCATTTTTAACATCACCAGTTCTACAGGCCAAGTGGAAGGAGCTCAGGGCTCTAGGACCACTTCTGCCTCTTACTTTCTAGAGCAGGTTGATTCACATTCTTGGTGCTTGTGTTTTTCCTCATCTGTAAAAAGGGTGGCTTGACCCTGATGATCCTTAAATTCATTTGAACTCTCAATCTGATTCACATACCCAGTCTCACTCCCTGATATCAGAAACAGCCCTGCTCACTGTCAGAAAGACAGACCTTTCTCAACATGAGACACGTTTCTCAAAAGAGCACAACCACATGCATTCTGTAAAGCCAACCGCAGTTACTGCCAGGAGAAGGTGGCTAGCTGAAGAAATCTTCAGGGAACTGTCCTTTAACAATGTAATGTGTCTTGATGCATGATGAAAAGACCTACCTGCTTCTGAATTATCTTAATAGATGGTGACATGGTGTCATGGTTAAGGGTGTGTTCTGGATCCACTTAAGAGCTCAGATGGCCTTGGAGAAATTATTTAGCCTATTTCTAGCTTGGGGTGTCCATCTGCCAAATTGTAAAATAGAGGACCTCCCTCATTGTAAAGATAAAATCATTGCATAAATTAAATGCAATGGTGCGTGTCAATCATTAATTAGCACCATGCCTATATGCAACAAATATTATTACTGCTATCACTAACTGAGCATCACCCCACACTAGTGACTTGCATGCATGTTACCTCTAATCCTGCAAGACTAGAAACAGTTATTCCCATCTTATAGAGGTGGATTCTCAGGCTAAAAGCACAGATGTAACTAGTTCCAGGCCACTGGCTAATCTGTGCCTGAGCCAGGATGACCTGTATCCAATGGTGTTCATCCCACTCTTCCTCGTATTTTGTTAAGTTTAGGTTTTAACACCTCAGGTGCATTTTAAATATTTGAGACTACTCAAATAAAGTTTTTATTTGTTATTATACTGCAGGAAATGCAGCGTTAAGTTGTACTTCCTGATGTACAGACACTCCAGGCTACACGTCGAAGGGGCCTCCCGCGCTATACACTATACGCACCCACGTTGGACCTCTCGGGCACATTGGCGTGATAGGTCTCATGCAGGAACTCGGGAGGGTTGTCATTAATGTCCTGGACCTTGACGATGAACTCCGAGGGCGGCTCCAGTGGTCGGTTGGTGTCCCTGTCTACCGCCTGAGCCATCAGGGTGTACTGGGCTCTCTCCTCCCGGTCCAATGTCTTAGTGGCATGAATGTTCCCTGATTTGTCATCAATGACAAAAATAGTTCCAGCTCCTTCACCTGAGAGAATGTATTTAATGTTCCCATCACCAGAGTCAATATCGGAATGGAGCTAGAACAAAAGAAATTGAGATTTGTAATTCCATGAGGGATGCATAGGAAGACAAGAGACCCACTTACATGCTGTTCGCTACGACCCACTGCATACATACACATGCACACACACACACCATTAGAGGGAGATGTCCCCACCCCATTTTACAAGTGAAGAAATGGAATATTAGAGAAGTTAAGTGCCTTGACCAAGGTCATACAGCTGGGAGGAATGAAGCCCGGCTCAAATCTGAACTCTGAAATCTAAGATTCATGCTCACCCTCCCTCCTCCCTACATACATGCACACATACAAAATATACGAAGGCTGTGGGAAAGTATCCAGCTATGTAACCATTCTCATTATATTGGCAATGGCTGGGTTCTTCCTGGACAGCCCTTGTATACACATGTACATAAACATTAATAGAGCTATTTTGAAAGGAATATATGCATATTACAAATAATAAAAAACATTTACGCAACAACTAGGTTTCTCAGTTCTGATTCCCATTCCTTCATGTTCCCTATTTAGACATAGTGTTGTTACTAGTTTCCCATAGAATCCTCTAAGACACAGTCTATGCATATGCAAAAATACCTCTACAGATACCCAAATGCCCTGTTTACTTTCATGCAGTGAAGTGCCATAGTACACACATCACTCTACGTGTTTCCTTCTGAGAATAAATTTGGGTGAGCCTTCCACACTGGTTCATATATAGATCAGTGTTATCTACTGTATGGATGTTCTCATTTCTTTTAGCAGTTCTCTTCCAAAAGACACTAACATTGTCTCCAGCATTTTGTTACTGCAAACAATTCACTGATCAGATCTTTCCAGAAGAACTACTGGTAGCACATGGGGAACGAGGATATGGGGGTGTTGTCCGGAAGAGGCACCCAGACTAGTCATAGGCACAGGGAGGGTGGGATGGCCTGATAGGCATGCAGCTTCTCAGACTGTAGGGAGAATCTTAAATACCCTTAGGTTTTTCCCCTCCTTTGACAAAGCCCAGAGAAACTATGGGACATGTCTACATCCACACTTGGCAGAGCCAGACATCATCCCGGGCTCCTAACTACCCACTCTGTGCCTTTCTGCCATGTCACTGCCCCGTTTCATAAGATGGAACACCACGCCTGACTTTCCTGTAGCAATAAACTCGCCCTCCCTCGTTGCCCAACCTCCATTCAGCTTCCATCTTAATCTGAATTCCTGTGCCCTCATTCTGTCCTTTGTGGGAAAAGATAAGCCTTACTTTCACCATTCTCTTAGGTTTCAAGAGTAGCTTTGAAGATAAAAAGCCCTTGGTTTTCTTACTACATGAGAAAACCCAGTGTACACTAAAAAGCTTTAACTTATTATTATATAATAATATATTATTATTTTACACTCACTATTACCAATACCATTTTAATTATTAATATTTTGAAGCCAAGGCCTCACGAGCTTATCCAGAGTCACAAAGCAAGACTGAACACATTGTTTTTTCTATTTTTTTTTTTGTATTGTTTCAATTTCCCTCCAAAATATCTAATTGATTTGCAGCACCTCAGTGAATCACCAAATATTTCAGCTCAGGGGGATACCTGTAGATATATATGAATTTGGCAAGACTCGTGGAAATTAAACATTAGTTCATGACCAATCAAATAACTGAAAATAATGTTTAAATACTCTGGTCACAATTTTTTCCTGTTTTCAAAATTCAAAGTGGGAAATAAATTCCCTTTTTTCCCCTCTCCAGCAATGACGGTCTATACAATTGACAATGTGTAATAGGTTCGACATGAAAGTTTGGGAAACCACCCAGCGCTCCCAGGGATGCAGTGGCGGTGGTATACACAGCGCATGGCTAGCTCTGAAGACCGATGAGTTCCCATCTGCACAGCACAGCAGGATACAGGCTGTGCTGCCTGCAAGAAATCTGAAAGTCTGTCGTTTGCCAAAGTCATTCTACCAGAGCATCTTAAATCACTCAACCTTGAATGTCGTGAAATCAAAGGTTATTAGGGAACCAGTCATCAAGTCGATTCCCCCTCTTCATGGAGAACTACATAGATCAGCAGTATCTCAAAGGGAGGGCCATAGAATCCAAGTATTTTCCTTCTTTTTCCCCTAGCCAACCTGACACAGATTCTCATGGGGTTAGACGTTAAACATCACTCATGCCCTTTCCTTCTCTTTCTCCCTGTCTTCCCATTTAGTAGGCATGACAACTGTTTGCTCCACGGAGATGCTGAAATGGCTCTCCAGGGCCTGTCTCTTCTGTGACCCCCCCAGCCTAGCCCACATGCTGCTCCCCATTGAGAAAGTCCCCAAGGCAGGGGTTTCATTTTATTGGAACAATCCGTGCACAGCTCTCCACATTGTTCAAGCTCCACAGCCCCTGCCATGCCTGGAGTCTCTTCTCCGTCTCTGGGCACAGAGCCCAACTCCTTGATGGAGGGAATTCTCAATCCCAGTGATTACCCTGTGTTCCCATTTCCCATGTCGACCTCTATTGTGGGTATAATCCTTCCATTTTGGGTATAAATGAATACAATTCCCTTGGTACATCCCTTTAAAAGAAAAAAAACTTTCCCAAACTTGAATAATATTATTGAGACACTAATATGCACCTCCTCCAAATATGTCAATTTTGTAAGTAGGGAAGGCTGTTCTCACACTAAGGAGCAACTAAGATAACTCCTTAGAATCTATGAGGCTCAGAAATGAACATCCTTGAAATCTACGCTTGCTTCTTTCACCCTTCACTGTTGGGGTCACGAGTTATCATGTTCTCTATGAAACCTTCCTTCATCCCTCCCAGATGTTACCACATAAATTCAAAATCACATGTACTGAATTTTGTCATCACCTGACTCGTCAGTTTGTTTATTATTATCATCATCATTATTATACTATTATTTTGATTGCTTAAGTAAGACTCTTGAGATCAGGGACTCTTCTACCTCAGTTTACTGTTTGCTTAGCTTTGCACCACCTGCACATAACAGGTTTCTGTTCTTATGTATACGAACACCTATCTTCTTGTCACCTAATGTTACTGTTCTCTGCAAGATGGCTGCATGTTTGATTGTAAACGGTAGTGGGCATTTTTTCAAACATATTTTGGACTCTCTTTCTCCCCATGCAATTTTTGGAGGGGGTACACAGAGAAGGCAGACTCTGTGTGGTGATAGGGCCCTCAAACCTTCCCAACTGGGTTTTGCCATCCCTAAGCCAAGCAGACAAAATCCCACCCATTCTGATGACATCCATTCATCTCATTAGATATGCACAGAGGTGTCTCCAAAGCTGAGCTTTAGTACCAGGACCTGGGGACACAAGAGTGACACTATTCCTGATGGCAAGGAGAGCTTAGGATCCAGTGAGGGAGACAGACAAATAAACAGACACATGTAATACAAAAAAAGGAAAGCTATGATCAAAGGAGTAGAGGGTTATGAGGACACAAAGGGGCACCCCAGTTTGTGTTGGGGTACGCTCAGGGAAACGCCTGCAGTTGGAGAGTGATTAAATAATCACCATTTCTATTCCATACACTACTGTGCAGCCATTAAGAACAGAAACAGAATAGAGTTCTTATGGTATAACATGAAGTGATAAACAGCAATGTTCTTCACATGGAAAAGTCTATGAATTAAAAAGGAAAAAGGATGGAAGGCTAAGTGAACAACAATTTTATGGTTCTTATGGGATGGCAAGACCATTGGTGTTCTCCCCGCCCTTTTGTTTGTGGGGGGGTACCCTACTCTGGGGATGGCGAAGGGAGAAGGATAGGGAGCACGTCCCAGCAGCCTTACCCTGCCCACGAGCACGGGGTCAGGCCCGGTGTACTCCTCTATCACGAAGAACTGGTTCCAGACCCAGCCTCTCTTGGAGCGCTGCAGCACCTGCCCCTCCTTCCCCTTCTCGTGGTGGCCGTGGAACGACGGTCGCAGGTGGCTCCTCCGCTCCACAGTGAAGGCCTGGCTGTGACACAGCACGCCCAGGCACACCAGGGCAGCTTGTAAACAGTAGTGCTCCTTCATTTTTGGTTCCGTGGTAGGCACAGGAGAATGCAGCTGTCACCCCTTCCCCTAAGTGTGTGGCGGCCTAGCCGGTGGTGGCCTCCCTGACGTGTCACGCAGACCTCGGTGGGAGTGGAATGGCTCTGCTGGCTGAGCACATCACATCACGGCTGCCCACTTCCCCAGTCGGCTTCTGCAGGCAGAGAGAAAGGTCAGATTAGCTGCAGCCTCTATCCTCATGGCATACATCTCTACCCCATTCTGAATTTTTTTTACCCACGTTGGACCCTGTGAGCTCTTTGCTCTGGGTCCTCAGGAAGCAGACACGAGTAAGAAATAGTCCCTGTGCTCTTGCAGGTCACCACATGGTGAGTGAGAGAAACACACACACAAAGAAGTCCCTCCAGGTCTGTATGAGGAGAAAGCGTGTGTACTGTGGAGTCCAGCTGCCCAGAAGTCTGCATTTTCCCACTCAGAGGGCATAATAGGTGTGGAGTAAGCTCACTGACATCTTGCAGCTAGGCTTGCTCATTTATGAAATGGGGATAACAGTTTACTCACTGTAAGGTAGACAAAGGGATTAAATAAGTACTGGCCCTAAGTCTCAGAACAATGCCTGGTACACACTCCATGTTTATGTCATCATTAGTGATCATAATTGTGCTTGGGTATGTTTTTGTAATAAGGGAACTTAGGGCATCATGGGAGTCCAAGAGTGGAACACATAATTGATGGAGATTAACGATGGAGAGGGCAGAGAGTAGGCGCAGTTAAGGGAGATTTTCTAGTGGACGGGGTAGCTGGGCTCAACCCTGAAGTGAGAGTCACTGTGATAAGAAGGGAGTAAATGGGTAGTCAATATAGAGGAAACAACATGCCCCAAAGTCCAGAGCTGGTCACAAGCACAGAATGACCCAAGATATGGATCAATGGTGGATCAATGACGGCTGTGAGGTCAATTCAATGAGTAAGATTTGCTCTTGTCTGATAGGGGTCCATGCAAGAAGCTGAAAGATCTTAAACATAGTAGTGTTTTAAAGGATGCTTTAAAAGCTCTCTTCAACCAGAAGAAGCAAAATAAGATAGCATACCCTATCAAATGGTCCAAAGGCCTTGTTCTTGACACCTAGCCATGACTCAACTACTAACTCATCAATAGGAAGGATGAGTCACTAACACCTTTTTCCATGACCCTTATGGGTTTCTGGTCTATAGTCACTCCAATCCTCTCTCCAGCTCTCTGGTTCTCCACTCTAGTCCTTAACTCCTGCCTCTTTTTCCTGGGCTTCCTCATTGAACTTAGTCTTCCTAGTCATGGAAATTTAATTCTACCGTAAGGAACGTCCATTGCTTTTCCCTTCTCTTAGGACACCACACTTTTTTTTTTTTTCTAGACAATCATCCCCTCCCCCTAGAGTGCCACCCAGACTCCAGTTAGAGTCCTAGTTCCCAGAACCAGACAATCCCCACTGTCACTCCTGCCACCAACATGAGGGACAGTCAGAAAGTGTTGGGCACGGAGGATGACACATTGGTACTGAGGATGACACTTAATTTCAGCACTGATGGGTTTAACTGAAATTGGTGTGATTCCTGAGCATTGTAAGAATAAAAACCATCATCTAGTTCTGTGCTACGTAGTTTAGATGAAGTGGTGGGGGAAACGGGAACAGGAAGGAGTATGGATCCTGGCATAGTGGAAATACCTCGATTTGGAGATTAGATTGACCTGGAGGGGAATACCACCTCTATATCTTATAATCTGGGTGACCCCAGGCCCTCAGCCTGCACACACACATCAGAAAAATAGGCATTACAAGAATTTCTGCACACATATAGGGCTGGACACCGTGGGAACTGGGCACACACTGGAGTGCCACAATTCAAGCCTGTGGGTCTCCCTCAGCAGAAAGAAGTGCTCTTGTCTTACAGACGAAGGTGCCCAGAAAAGGGTGGTGAGGTGCTCTCTTTAAGAGAAGAATTGAGGAATAAATGTCTCAAGGGGCTGCCATTGCCATCTGGCCTTAGTAGGCTAGAAAATAAGGAACTATGTGGAATTACAATTTGTTGGTGCAGAAACCCCTACCTTCTAATGGCCTTTGACTTCACCAACCCAAGCCTTTCTGCTTCCTTTGTAATATGGCAAAATGGTATCCGGGGAGGCCCAGATGTGCAATTAATTTCAGGTGTCCATCTCTGCCCCAGGATCATTCTATGATGTATTATGTTAGTCTCTTTTCAAGGTATAGTGAGTTTTCTATTTATTGCAGACAGACACTTTGGATGTGTAAGGAGCTGTGTAGAAGAGAGAGGACGATTCAAAAGGCAATGTCATCATTTAACAGCTTTACCCTCAGACTGGGGGATTTATAATACATCAAATGATATTTCTTACAAGCCAAACTGACTGTGGAAAAAGCAAGAGGGGCCCAGAAGGGGTTAGATCCTAAAAAGAGGCAATGTGAAGCAGCAGAAAAATTCCTGGGGTTAAGTCAGGAAGCTGGAGATATGGTGGAGAATCTGCCACTAGCGCATCACAGAACCTCATCAGTTCCCCTATTGCCAGATCTGCCTCATTCTCCTTAAAATGAAGCCATTTTCTCCAATGGCTTCCAATTTCACATTCATGGTTGGAGCTTGGTGAGAGATTGTAAGGCAAGGTTGTCTACTCCGTGGCCTGTGGCCTGCATGCAGTCTAAGATGGCTTTGAATGCTGCCCAACACAACTTCATAAACTTCCTTGAAATATTATAAGATGTTCTCACAATTTTTTTTAAGTTCATCAGCTTTCATTAGTGTTGCTGTATTTTATATGTGGCTTAAGACAGTTCTTTCAATGTGGCCCAGGGAAGCCAAAAGATTGGACACCCTTGTTGTAGAGTATTTCTTCTCATTCATACACTCTCCCCTTATGAGACTGAGTGCATTTTAGTGATTGGGATTATATTTTATTCATGAGTATATGTGCAATGACTGAGATCTTCAAGGCTGGCCATCTGTAAAAGCTGAGTGTAAGATCTGAACCACATACTTTAAGTTCAAACTTGGTATTGCCACCATTGAATCTCTGAAAGAAGAAATTGAAAGGAAAGAACATATGGTACAACAAGATTCCTGCCCATTTTACACAATGCCAAGTATTAAGTGTTCATTCATACAATGATAAATTATTCTTACATATAAACTGTGAAGTGTATTTGAAAGAAAGAATTTAATTAAAGTTGATATTTCTGCACCTCTTTCTTCTGGCTGCCATTTTTCTGTAAAGCACAATTATTTCTGACACTAAAAGTGTTGAAACCAAATGACATTTTTTTTTTTCCTTTGTAAAAAATTCTAGTTTGGTGCTAATGAACTTGAGCTTCCACATGACCAATAAACAATAAACACTTTGTTGAAAAGATGAAATTATCTGTTTTCTTCTGTTGGAAATAACAGCAAAGCCAACTTGCTTCTAAATTCATTGTATCCCTTATTTGTAAGTGCCTGTGTAACTATGTGATATATAAAGTTATTTTAATGATCAGTCTCAGCTACGTATAAGATCAATTTGAAGACATGATGTTCTTTTTAATTATTTGATTTCAGACTGGAAATGTACTTAGCAAAAGCTTTCTCTAGCCACTATTCTCAAAACTACAAATAGTAACTCATTTACGAATTTCTGTTACAAACGTAAATGAATAGGTACTATGAATATTCTTATTTTAAAAGATTAGTAAGCAGAGGCCCAGATAAGTTAAGCCACTTGTGCAAGGTCACGCTTCTGATACATAGCAGAGCTGGACTCAGAACATATGACCTCTGGCTCTGGGAGTCTGTGTTCTTACAACAAGTGAACAATACCAACTCATGCCATTTGTTTGTACCTGAAGTTCATAAGGAAATGATATGGACACTGTGATACAAGCAGTGACCTACAAGCCACCTAAAGTAAACAAATATTAGGACTTGCTGTATATTAATAATATGATTATGATGAAAATAATAAGTTAACATTTATAACACATTACCTGCCTAACACTCTTACCAGTGCTTTTAATGAGTTGTCGTTAAATTTTGCAATAACTATACAAAGCAATATTATTAGTATCCCCATTTTACAGGTAAGCACTGTGAGGCATAGTAATGTTGAGTAACTTGCCAGCTGGAGCTGGCATATGAACCCTGCATGTTTGGTTCGAAGACCTGCTTTTGTTATACTTTACAATCTCATGTGATACCACCTCTCTACTAGAACACTGCAGATCAAATATAGATACACATTCCCATACACACAGTAGTCTTATGATGAAAATAATTTAAGTTTTGTGGCACTGGTGGGGAGTGGAGACAATAGGAATAATAGACTATGACTAACATTAAAACCAAACCAAAAAGAGGAAGATAAAGCATTTCACAGCAATGACTGAAGTGAGAATGAATAGGAGCTACTTACGGTATATCAGTCCATCAACCACATAGTACCAACCAGGTCCTTAAATAGCACTATTAAACAAAAGTTAACCTTTGCCTTTTATTTTTAAACTCCTGTTTTAGAGTGTCTAAAGATGCAGGTTAAAAAAAGATGTGTTCAGGGAGATTTATTTCTTTTATTTTTAGAAAATGCTTCTAAAATCTAGAGATCTGATTGATGTATTCAATGGTAGAGAGTTTGCAAGAATCACAGATGACAATTGATAGGAGATGGCCCTCCTAAAAAAAAAGACCTTAACGTTGGTAATAATTAGGGAAATATATCAATGTTCTAACTGGTTTGAGTAAAGAACCTCAAGGCAGTTCTTGAACAATCCTTCCACTTAAGCTCTTTCTAACAGGATGCCAGGATGCCTAAGCATTGTGGTCCCACGAAAACACATAGGAGGACTTTATTTTACGATGGGAGCATATTGCTCGGAAGGAAAAATAAATATTGTTGAAAGTCACAGGAGTAATAACACGACAGGAAAATGGATTTGCAAAACCACCAGCTCTAAGTGGAAGGCATGCCCTTCTATCTTGAGAGCAGATAGCCCGTCATAAGCTACTGCGCCTTGAGCATAAAACTCACTTGCTGTGCCTGTTTTTGTCTCCGTAACAGAAAATGACATATACGGGTGTTTAAGTATATTTGGACTCCTGCTAGAAATTGTTATCGGGTAGAGGAAGAAAGACGAAAGTGCTTAGCAGAAAGCAAGCGGCTTTGGTTTTTCAGCTTTCTCCTCCCTACAGAGCTGGGAGGATCAGACAGGCTGACCTACTCTTTTCATTTCCAGGGAACTAATTTACAGTTAGAGATGCATTATTATTACATTAAGAATATTACTGAGGCCCACACCAGAACTCAAAACTCCATTCTACACGTGCATGTCCTCTTGTCAGGGGAGCTCAAGGACTCTGGTCTCCACTTCAACAAACACAGCTTTGTAACCAATTGGATTCTATTATGCAAATTAATTCTAGCATATTTTATTCCCCGTTCAGATCTCATCACTCAGCACTGAGCTGGTCTCTACTTTCAAATCAAATCACAGGAATTATGCCATGTCTGTGGAAATCACAGAGAAGGGGAGAGGAAGTATTAAAAGACCTACTGAATCACATTTCTTATTCCCTGATTTCTACACTTGGAACAAAGCATAAGCTCAAGGTAATAATCATTTCTGCTCAGGTGCAAAATACACAGCAAAGACTGCAAAAGGGTCACTGTATATGTCACTCCACTCTCTAATACCAAATTCAAATGTTAAAGCCTGTAGCAAAGCGGGCCCCTCTCCAGTGACCATGACATTCTCTATGGGATGGTGGAAATTTTAAAACTGCTCCACAGTGAATCGGATTCTCTGCTTCTAGGGGAATAGAAACACAGGAGGTCAGCAATGGAAGTAAGAAGTTCACTTACTGCCTGGTGCTGGGCAGACCTGGGTCCACACTCTGGTTTCATCATTTACAGGCTACATAAAATTAAAGATAGTAAGGATTAGGGAACCTGGGATAGCTCAGTGGTTGAGCACTTGCCTCGCAGTCAGGTCTGGGGTTCAATTACCGGCCCAGCCCATGCAAACCCATATGCTGAACTGTGGCGTAACTGGTAACTGCTGGGATGGTGGTGAAGGTTCTCGCCTTCCATGCGGGAGGCCCCGGTTCAGTTCCCATATCCACCTGTGTGAAATGAAACTATGTCACAACTAATGATGTACAACTATGGAGACTGCTCTGAGACCTCCCTCTTTCTCTCTTTCTCTTACCTTCTCTCAAAACAATAAAATAGATCTTAGGGAAAAAAACAAAAAGATTGTAAGGCTTATCCTTGACCAAGTGCTTGATTTTTCTAGTGTTGGACAGTCTACTCAGGGCTTGATACACACCATTTTATTGTATTTTTACCACACTTTATGTAACTATCACCCAAATTTTATATACAGGAAAACTGAGGCTCAGAATGGTTAAGTAAATCATCCAAGGGTACACCCTGAATCACTGCAAAGGATGCAATTCAAATTCAAGTTTATGTGACTAAAACCCATGCTTTGGCTCTACCCAGTTCCCAAACTCTGGTAGTCCATGTTTTTCATCTTCAATACAAGGAAGACTGCACAAGCTATCTCCCAAGATCATCTCAGCTCCAAAATTTTATTTGGTACTTGAATGTCATCTTCGTTAAGATGTGAATACCATTTGTTTGTAAGTATGTATAATAACCCTTTATTTCTCAGGCTCTCATGGCCACAAAGGATCATAGGAATCCAACTTAAGTCTGCAGTCCCCTAAACATTACAGAATCATTCAGTGGCTATTTATCTCTTAATGTAATTAAATCATCTTCAAATAAGATGGTTAAATACAATGTGCGCAATGTAGAACTTATTACTTGTCTTTACTCACTCCTTTCAATAGCATTTTTCTCACTGTAATATTTTTAAATGTTAAACATGAAGATGAATAAAATACATCAACACATACAGGAAATAAGATATTCAGCAGTGTCATCTCAGACTAGAAATAAGCATTCCAAATGAATGTGTGGAAAGAAAGAGATTTTATTTCCAGGTTTTCTTTTGCATGAGCTAAAATACCCAAGGGAAGATTAGAGCAAAATTGGCAATAATAAACAGATACTCAATATAATATATTGTCATTCATTGTATCAAAAGTCTATATGTAAACTTCCCTTTCTCTCAGAGCAGTAAATATCTATAAACGTTCTATATTTGCCAGTTTATTCACTCAGCCATAATTTTTGACAGTTCCAGGCCTGGGTTGGACTTTAGGGACACAGGCCACCAAGAGTCTCTGATGTTTAGACTCTATGCAAACAATGGTGAGATAATGACACTAGATGTGATCGGTGCAAATGGGACTATGTACAAAAGCACAGGAAATACGTGATCACATCTCTGCAGGTGAGCTTGTACCATCTCATTGCAGTCTTTCAGTACTTGCCTGCTCCAGCCTTTTCCAAGTAAACAACCTATATCCAGAGCCTCCAACATCTGGCACTTCCACTTTCACCCTGAGCGATGGCTGACTGAACCACATCCAGTTCAATGACAACCGAACCTTCAACCCAACACTGACTGTTTTAACCCATGTAACCTGGCTCAAAATGATGAGCTGGGTGAATAAGATTCTCTTGGGAACTTGAATGAAAGAAAATAGGAAGCATTTGCCAGTAAGGGAGCTGAAACAGGAAGGTGATGAGGCAACTGGGGGACAGAGCAGCCAAAAAGTGACAGACATCCTACAGCCAACGTTTCAGTGAAATCAAGGTTATGAGCAAGGCAGTTTTAAAGCAAACAGAAACAAACATGGCCCCAGTCCCTGAGACAAGCAAATGGCAGAGTGCACGGCCCTGTGCTCTGATGACCTTGGCTATCAATGACTGTCCTCCAGCTGCTGTCTCCACAGGGCCCAGCACTACTCATCCATGCCTGAGATTCTCTGTCATTTGCAATGACCTATGTGTCCAGTGACAACAAGCCTCCTGTACATGAGGTAACTTTAGTGCTTCCTTTTCTCATCAAACAGCAAAACTAGTCAACTACAATAATGAGAGGGAAAAGTTAGGTGGTTCTTCTGGTCAAGGGTGAAGGACTGCAGCTGTGGAGATCATGTGTTGTGTTTTCGAAAACGCCTCTTTTTTTCTGAATTTGCAAAGAATACTGGCACAATAGAGAGACATCTCCAACAGAAATCAAGACACTTGAGTTCTGGCGAAGGTTCTAGCCTGGAGCAGCTGTGTCTGCTCAGAAAGAATCCTTCTTCCTCTGGTACTGAGTTTCTCCTTCTGTAAAAGAGGAGGCTGGTGATAGCCTAGTGAGGGTCTCTCGTATCTGCAGGAGTTGGAGAGTCCACTGTGCTGAGACAGAGCAGCCGTCTCTGGAGGGGGTTTGGATCTCACTGAGGTCTGGATCCCAGCTGGCAGGACTGCTCCACACACAACTCTAGGAGGCCCCACGCACAGCACGTGTAAGAGGAATGGTGTCCTCTGGGACTAGCCCATGCAGAGTTCTGCTAAGGTGACAGGTCTGGAATCCCAGCACTAGGAATCAGGACTTGCTCTGATGGACAATGGGAACCACTAAGGACGCTGGTCAGGAGGTTGATGGAGTCTGAGCTGTCAGAGGCATCCTGGAGACACTGACATGAAAAATGGCAGTTCTGACAGAACGGCTGAGAGCGCAAGCTCAGGAGTCAGATGGGTTTAGTCCAGGGCTGTTCAACCTTGTGGCTTCCCTGGGCCACATCGGGAGAAGAAGAATGTCTTGGGCCACACATAAAATATACTAACACTAACAACAGCTGATGAGCTAAAAAAAATTGCCAAAAAAAAAAAATCTCATAATGTTTTAGGAAAGCCACCAGCTAAGGGCTGGACAAGGTTGGCTAGATGGTTAGAGCTCAAGAGTTACCGCTCACTAGGTGTATGACTCAACCTGTTTCCACACTGCCAAGTTAAAAATGTGAAAAACACTGGAACCGGTCCGAAAGAGGGAGGGCTAACGTGGAAGGAGATGATGCACGGAGAGACCTTTGCGTAGTCCTTGACATGGCCTGGCACACAGTAGGTGATCACACATTAGGAATTTTGATCACACATTAGGAATTTTGATCCTTCAACAACAATACATGAGTATATACTATAAGCCCTGGATACATTGATATAACATACTATATACATGCAATATGCAATACAACATATAACATGCAAATAGGTTCAAGCTTTCCCAAGGGCATCAGGAGGCCATTCATTAAGAGTTGATAATAACATTGTAACAGGGATTGCTAAATGCAATGATATAAATATAGGAAGGGGATGAGATAAAGACCAATGGTGTCCAATATAAATATAATGTGAGTCACAAGTATAATTTTAAGTTTTCTAGATGCTACATTTTAGAAAAGTTTTTAAATACATACAGAAGATTTACAGTGAACTGGAACCCATGGGGACTGGTAGATGCTGGATTAATGTAAGCAGACTCTCTGTTAACCAGAACTCAAGCAACCAGTACTTTCAAGCAACTGGCAAAACCTCAATAAACCAGCAAAAAAAAATTTGAGTGTACCAGTTGCTTGAATTCCAGCTAATAGAGAATCTACTGTTTACGTTTAACCCATTATGCCCCAAATTGTATGATTTCAGTATGTGATCAATATATGAATTGTTGAGATAGTTTGTCTTAAGTCTTCAAAACTCCATGTATATTTTAAATTTATGGCACATCTTGGATTGGACTAGCCACACTCCAAGAGCTCAGTAGCCATACATGGCTAGTGGCTATCATGTAAGACAGCATGGCAGTAGAGGCTTCGAGAATATCTTAGAAAGGAGGCTGTATAATCAGGGGAGACTTGCTGGAGTCCTTGCCATATTCAGGTGAGATCTGAACTAGAAATATAAGCCTCAATGGAGAAGGGGTTATTCTGGGAACCATGCAGATGTGGAGGGCCTTGGGAAATGCATAGATTAAGGGGGCAGGATGAGGCTACAGTCCCAGGAGATTGAGAAGACAGTGGTGCTGCCCCAGGCCTCAAAAGGAGAAGGGGTTGGTTGGGCATAAAGAGCATGAGTTTGGTTTTGAACGCGTTAAGCTCAAGTGCAAAATTCAGAGTAGAGCTAGGATCCTACCCCCATTCTGCCAAGAGGAAGGCATCACCAGTGTTACCATTTCTGCTTCAAGTTTGGGCATTCTTTGGCATTATTCAATCTTAGAATCTCAGAATTGAATGAAACCCTAGGGACCTACCATTATTTGTCCTTCTTCAGCAGACAAATGGGAAAACCGAGCTAGAGAGATGATAACTTATACCAAGTAGAAGACAAAGTGAACAAAACCTAAGCTCATTGTATAGAAGAAAAAAGAAGGGGAAGTCCTGGGAAAGCATAAACAATGAAAGATAATTTTTATAGCATCTACCTTGCCCCTACCCCACAGTCCCTTTCAAAGTATTTCTGTGTAAACCACAGTCCGGGTTCTGTAAGGGAAAAGCCATTCATGAATAAGACCTGGGAGCACTCTGTGAAGACTGTCCGTGGAGAATTGGAAGAGGGAAAACAGCCTGCGTCGTCTCGCTAGAATCTGACACCCTGCAGAGATGTACTTCCCACAAAGTCTATTTTTAAAAGTATAAACAATAAGAGGAGGCATGATTATCCCAAGGTGGCCTTAATAACTGACAAGGGCCTGATGTGATTTTTGGAAATAATTACTGAAGTGAGGGCAGAGTGCCTCAAATCACCACTGCAGAGAGCCAATGCTGCGAAGTCCAGCCTGTGACCCCAATCCGCTGCGGGCCACATGCACCCGCCGGCTTCATCAGCCACCGAACAGGAGTGAGGAATGCAGAAAGTCAAGCTGCTTCCAATTATCGGCAGCTTGATTCCTACCAGAGTGTGGGTGGGCTGTTCCGGAGGTCTTTCTAATGCATCTCCCTAAACCACGTTATCACGTTAAGAGTAAACTAAATCCTGCCACCTTCTTAAATAACTTTTTTTCTGTATCTCTACATACACCAGAGAGCCTCTGCCCCCCCGCCCCCCCCCGCCCACATTTTAGAGAGCAGACACCAACAATAGCCTCATAATGATCTCATTGTGGTTGCAAATAAGCCAATCTTTGAAGCCCAATTCTTTCTTTTCAAAGGTATTAACGTCATTTCTCAAAGGTAATGAGATTTTTTTCTAAAGTTAAGCATAAAAGAAAAGTAATGGGATACAGCCAACTAGCTGAGCGCCTTGTACATATGCAGAGCGATTTCCTGAAGCATATGCCTATCACTCTCAGACCGGCAGGACTTTCAAAGGCAACATGAAGTGTGTTTTGTGGGCCTCAGATAATATGGTTCACTTAATTAGATTTTCCATAATCCCAGGTTAATCCTATTGTGAATTACAGATGTGAGTCTTGACTTGCCTGGCAGAAACATTTATTGCAACACATGGGTTTCTAGGGGGGGAAAAAACCTTATTTATAATTCATGATCAGAATCATTACCATAGAGACCCCCTCTTCTTCTCCCTCCCCCCATGTAGAAGTGACCATTTATTTCTACTCCTTTGGATCACACTGTCCTTGTAAATAATTTAGTAAGGGCACTTGCTCTTACCCAGGATAGATGAAGTTCCCCGTTGACTTGAAAACATAGCCAATTTCTCACTGAATTCTTTGCCACTGAGTCCAGTGATGTATTCAGTTGACATGGCTCTGTCTCTCATGCAGCTTAAAATTTAGACCAGTGTCTCGAGACGTGGATTGCATGTTAGAATTAACTGGGGAGTCTTAAAAATCCCTCTGCCCAAGTCTTACTCTTAACCAATTAAAATAAATGAAAACCAGGCATCAGTATTTTTTAAGTTCCCCAGGTGGGAGTCACCGTGCAGGGCTGAACCACTGGCCTAGAGTCACATTATCCAATATGGTAGCAATCTAGACACACGTATGTGGCTTTTAAAACTTAAATATCAAAATTAAATAAAATGGAAAATTCTACTTCTTCAATGTGCTAGTCCCATTTCAAGTGCTCAACAATGGTTTCAATCATCAAAAATATAAAAAATTCTGTTAGTCAGGGTTGGTCTTAGGCACTAACACATCCTCCTCTGAAGCACAAAACATCTGTTTCTTGTATGAAGGTGAACAAAGAACACCATATGGAGCAATCCAAGAACTGGGAACTCACTGTACAGCCCCCGGTCATCTAGACCTCACTCTTCCTATCTGTGAAGCATAGGGCTGAATAAGACGAGTGGCTCTCCAAGTATTAGCAGCAAAATGCCTTAAAAATTCAAGGTAAAGGGTCAACCATGGGGGAGGGGGGCAGGTGGGGGGCTGAAGCCACTGGCCCCACATCCCACAGCAAACAGATTCAGCAAAATGTTTCTTTGAAAAGCAGTTTGGCTGCATTAAAAAGTATGTATATATCAAATAAAGGAAAAAGGAAACCATTTCTAAGATCTCGATACCTGCCAGACCTGCTGTCTCAGTCCAGTGGTGGGTTAGAAAATTCCTGCGTCAGTGCCCATAATCTCCTGGGTTAGGGAGGAAGCCCCCGGCTCAGGAGGCAGGGATCACAGACAACTGGCAACTCACTTCACCTCCCTGAATCTGTTTTCTCATATGGAAGCGAGCCCTGATGCCTGACCTCCCTGGCTCCCCAGCTCATTTGAGGGCTGAATGAGATCATGGGTCAGGACACTACTTGGAAAAGCAGAATGTGGGCTGCCCAGGTGAGAAGGAGGACAGCAGTAGCAACTTACGTTTCTTTGGATAATTCAAACCGTTTTGGCTTCTAACCCTGAGCGCGGTGGGTTGTAGATAAATGTAAATGACCCATTCTTATTACAGCAGGGAGATGTGATTTCGCTCCTTTTCTCTGATAGGGATATAAAATCCGCTAGGTGCTGCAACCGGGGTCCTTTCCCGTACTTCAGCATCCTTTTGTTTGCCTCTGGACACAAAGGGATTCTGTAGTGTCCACCTGGGAGGACAATGACCTCAGGGGTAGCTCCTCCGTTGGGGGGATGGTGTGTGTGTTGGAGGGAGGAGGGATGGCTGATTTCAACAAGAAAACCATGAAAAGACATTAGAGCCCCAGAATCCATAGGGATGCAGGCCAGAGTCCCTCTGCAAAGACCACAGAGCTTTCAATGATCCTTGATAGGGGATAAGAATGGAGCAGTCACATTAGTGTGCACAAAGCTGCCAGGTACTTGTCACATGAGATGGCATGGCCTTCCCTGATCAGGGAAGTGCCAGGAGGCCACCTTGGCAAAGCACTCCTCCATTCAGCCTCTGCCCAACGTGGCCCAGGCCATGCAGGGGTGGGGTGGGTACCTGGGTGCCTACTAGGCAGCAGGCACTAGGTGCTTTACGGACATTCTTTGTCACATCTTTCCCTCTATCATCTTTAGGAGTTTTATACTACATTACCACCTCCATAGTCCAAAGAAGCCTGGGCATGCCCCTTTCAGAACACTTGGTTTAGTTCCTATAGCTAGTTAGTGCTGGAAATGGGATTTGGAGCCATAGATACGGCGCATTCGAAAGCTTTCCACCTTTCATGTTGAACTTCTCTGTCATTCTCCCATGAAGGGCTTAATGTTTTCTTTCTGGGGATGCTCAGAACTCAGCGATATTTTATTTCACATAGCAACCATTTAAGAACTATTTGTGGAGACTAGGATTTCTGTACTAGTTAAATGCCAGGAATTTAGCGAAATGTGTTTTTATGCCCTCAAGGAACCTATAGGTTCCCAGAATTTTTACAAAGCGGGTATCTCACCCAAGGTGCTTGCATCCTGCACTTCAAACACCTCCCAGGGCCTTTAATGTGTCCTGGGGCAGCTGCCCCTCCTATTCTGCAGGTGTGCCCTAGTCTGACCCAGCCTTCCACATTGTCCTCGAATGGGTGAATCATGATTTTCAAGCCTCTCCCTCAGGACATTTTCCACATTAGAACAACATTTTGCTCTCCATCCTTCACTGCCTCAGCCTCCAAAGGTGCTAATGAGTAATAAAATGCAAGTGGTGCAGGGAACTGGAGGTAGGTAGCTAGACAATAAATATCTCCTAACAAAGGAACCGGCGCCACACGAGATAGCTCAGTGAGAGCTCACGAGTTATTCTCCACCCAAAAGACTAGAGATGCCTCTTACAGAAGGAGGAGTTATGTGGTGGTAGAGGCAAGTCCCACAGATCAATACTTCCTCTCAGGGCACGAAGGTGAGGCCCAAAATTATTCTCTGACAGGAAGAGCAGCTGTTTGCCACCACTGGTCACCTCACTACCCACACTGCAAAGGAGATTCAACCCAGTTTTCAACAGCAAATGGAAGGGACATGAAACGAGCTTGTTTTTGTTTGTTTCTTGCAAAATTATATAAACCAACAAAACAATATAAAACTTTAATCCATTTATAGGACAGAGTCCAACTGGATGCTTGGCCAGGCATGAACGCTCTCTCTCTAGGAGATGCACGTGCAGCTAGGCATGGGTTTTTGCCTTTGCTCTCAGGGATCTTACATCTGTTGACTGAGAATACCTTTGGAAAGGCAGACTCACGATCCATGGTAGCACTGGTAAGGTGGGAAGAACTCTCCAGTATCACTCTGGGAGGGAAAGCCCCTTTGGATCATAGCTGCCCTATCAAACCAGGAGCGGATGAAGAAGGAACAACAAAGCAGTTACTAGAAATCGTGAACTTGGCCATCAAGGACTGACTGGCTTCCCGGCAAGATGAGCATGACAGAAATGCCCACTCTTGTATCTCAAGGATGGCTGCCCACGAAACCACAGAAACATGACATGGTCTCTTGGTTCAGAGTCTAGTCCTTCTTCTGAATCCAACCATGGCACTGGCTCCCCCAGGCTTGAGCCCTCTGCATCCTCAGGGTCTCAGTCTCCATCCTCCATCTCTTCCACATGTACACATTTGAAGATCTAAACTCCAGCAACCTAATCGAGCCCGCTAAAAACTCATGAGGCGGGCGTGGCATGGAGGAGATTCAGAACTTGAAAGGTGGTTCATTTGACCAATGGCACACTCAGAAAATACTAGGTCTGGGTCAGGCCACCTTATTAAAAGTCAGTGCTAAATATAAACATTAAGAGAGGTCGAGATATGCTCAAGATGCCATGGCTGCCTCATGAAGAGAGGAGACGGGCTCTCGGTCCAGAAGAAGAGTGCTACAATTTTGGAAGGCAGAAACAGGAGGCCAGCACTGCAGCCTCTTCCGCAGCCCTTCTCTGAAGCCTTGCTCTACTCACCCCAACTTATACCTTGATCCCCGGGAAACCCACCGTCTGGTCTTCGCCAGGATGGCTGCTCTCCTGAGAAGCCCCTCTGCACTGCCTATGGCTCTGAGGTTTCACCTAGCAGTTTGCCGACCACTCCTAGACCATACCAGGCCTCTCTTCCTGGGGTCTGCCCCAGCCTCTGGCATCTTTACCTATTGCTGGGGGTCCCACTTCTACCTGAACAGAGAAACAGTGGATGATGCTGCCTCCTGCCTGTGTCTATGTATCTCTGGTGGTGACTGTGTTCTTCTCCCAGATGGATACTCTTCATACCAACCCAGATTGAGGACTCTGGGATCTTAATCGTTTCTCCTGCCTCAGAGTTATTCTAGCGATCCTACCCACCTCAAACATACGCACACACGCCTCTGCCTCACCTTCAATCGCTTCCCCATTCTGCAGCTCAGATATCGCAGCAGACCCTACGGGCGGCCGAGTCGTTGCAAGGGGCTGCTGAATCCTGCTTTACTCTTTGCCCTGCTCAGATTGAATGGAGCCCTTGGCTGCAACATCATTTTAACCCTTTTCTCATATCCGTATTTCACTAGCTTGCACATCCTCTTCAACAGATGCCCAACCCTCAGTGCTTGGGTAACCATTAAGACCTTCTCACTGAGTAGGAAGAGTTACAGTTTTACACAGGAGGGGTCCTGGTAACTCAAGGGAGGGAATTCCTGTTCAGATTAGATCCTGATTGAAAAGGGATGCTATCATCAGTTGAGCTGAGCATATGGTTCTTGACAAGAGGAGGGAATGACGGCTTCACTCCGAGAGAAATACCAATGGTACCAAAATTGAAAGCCACAGAAAACATTTCCTGAGGTGATTAAGGGGAAAAAAACAACAACAGAAAACAAGCAGATGTTTTGTTGAGTATATTTTAAAGAAGCAACATCTCCTTCAAATAATTATAAGTTACAAACTTGGCACTGAGATTGAACTCTTAGCAGGAAGAGGAGAAAAAAAAAACTTTTTTAAATGTAAACAGTAATAAAGACCTTAATACAAAGATGGGAACTGTTTTCTACTGAAGTCATCTTGGAATAAGAAAGCATGATAAAGAGGAGAAATTGAGATTACAGCAGAAATACGGATAATTCTTTCATTTATAGCTGGCTCAAGAACTTAAAACCATTTCCTCAGTGATCATGGAGAATTGAGAGTTTATACGGGAGACCAGTAAATATGCACACTGTCTAAATGGATAGCTTCAGAGTAAATTGTTTACCCTTCTCCTATCGTGTGGCTTTGGTTATCAACAAAGCAGTTCCTTCTGTTACTTTCTCAATGTCCTGCCCAATAAAAACTACAGCATGTTTTTAGAGAGGACCTGGCTGGCCTCATTGGAAACTCACTTGGCATCTGCAGTCAGGCTTGACGGAATGACAAAACTACGTTGCAATTAACTGATAAAACTGTCTTAATGTGTCCTATGTTAAACCAACTCTTGCTTTGCTAAGATGGGGCAGATTTCTAGGAGAAGCCATCACAAATGCAAAGAGTACTTTGCGTTAGAGCAGAAAGCTGTCCACTCCTGATCATATGATTTAGGAACGCATACTGGTTTGGGACTCAGAAAGCGTGCACAATATTTCAAACCCTATCATGCCTATGAGATCAAGTCCTTAACTATTCTGGGAAGCAGGGGTATTAGACTTGGCAAATAAAAATACAGAAAGCCCTAATACATTTGAATTTCAGATAAACAGCAATTGTTTTTAGTATAAATATGTCCCATACAATTTTGGGAGGAACATACTTAATCCTAAAATAGTAATTTAGTGTTCATTTGAAATTCAAATTTAACAAGTCCTGTATTTTGTCTGAGAAAGTAGAAACTCATCTGAAACAATTAAGAGCTGGACAAGGTAAGCCAGTCTTCACGCTTCAACTTATTGTTATCCTAAATCTCAGAATCATTTTGTCTCCAAACATCTCTGTGAACTCAGAACACTCTGCCTAGTCTCCACAGAAGCAACATCACTGGGCAGGAGACATCACATTTGGGGAAATGTTGACAGTCTGGGAACTTTTAACATCAATGTAACTAAGTTCAGAGAAAACCAAGGATCTTTGATTTCCCTAGAGAAGGCAGAATTGGCCCTGAGATATTGACAGGTGACCTACATTGTAGAAGGCCTAAGGATGAAAGGATTATATATAGTGCTAACTGACCTAGGAGTTAGGAATAATGTTCTCTTTCATCCTCTGAGCTGATAGTGCTTCTCAGAAAACAACTCATTCCCAAGTCTTGGAGTCAGGACCATTTATATTAGGAGCATGTACCGTGCAAGATTAGTGAGCAACTTTCAAGGTCTTTTCAGACTGCAGCACTCATAAATGTTTGTGAACACACACACACATACAAATTAAGCAGAGGCACTAATGAGAAGATGCTGTCATGGTCCTCAAAGTCCTCGAGAGTCTTAATGGTGTCGGTGGCAGGCTGAGAGGCAGCCCAGAAAATGGTAAATATAATGTGGAAGGGGCTTCGACGGTAGCATCAGGGAGCTGAGAGCTCAGAGGTAGGCTAATCATTTTAAACGGCACAGTACCGTCCGTTGTTTTCTATCCTGGTTGAAATGGGACGTCTGCTCAGCCTCGCTCAGAGGAGACTCATAAACCAGGGTGAGAGGATGTGGCTGGTCAGGGAAGATAAACCTGAATGAAATCATAAAGTAATGAATGAACCAGATGTTCTCAAGGGTAGGAACAGCAATCCAGAGGGGACAGCAGGAGCAAATACCTAAGACATAAAACCAGATCCTGTGTTCAGGTAACCATAGGAAGGTCAAACTGTGAAAGCTCAGGGCTGCTCAGGGAGGAAGTGGGTGTGGCAGGAAATGGAGGCAGACGGTAGACCACACACACAAATAATAGCCTCACTAGTGGTGACTTTTACCCTTTGGGCCAACGCAGGTGAAGAAAATGCTTGTATTCATACCTATCCTCTAGCACGCAAAGATGGAACAGTAGCAAGTCAGCTGACCCTGCAGAAATAGCTAAGTGTTCATATTAATAATTTGTTTGTCCCTGGGTCAAAAAAAAAAGGCTTCTGTCTCATTTTCTATCTGGATGCATTATGCCTTTAGAACTTAGGAGTAGCAGAGTGCCTAAGACTGAGTTTAGGGTGGGTATGTGACAGCTGTGGGTAAAAACAAAATAAAAACAACCACTTCTGTCCCACCTTTAAGGGTTAATGAATGGGGGGAGGGGGGGGTCAGAGAGTAAAGGGAAAGAGAAATAATCTCATACCGAATACCTACAGTGTTAAGATTTTGAGCTAGAAGCACGAATGATACTCCTTACTCTTGTAGTCTTAAGAGCAGACACATGAAACCCAACTCAGAGAACTTAAGTTCCCCAAGTTCTGACATTAGACAAAATGGCATAACCTAAATTTGACCCCAGCCACAGGAAATAAGCCCAAAGACAGGTGCCAAGCATTCTCTAAATCCCCAGCAAAAACACCTAAAGAAAAGTGGCTCATGATACAAGAGGTGGTGCCTATGCAAAGAAGGAAATTAATTTCTTCTGATTTCCCCTGATCTGTACTGTATGTACCAAATCACAGCCCTTTTCGCAAAATTAAGGGCATTAGTTATCTTCCCATTCAGTCGGAGTGGCATTATACTTGCATGCAGACGTTCCTAGCTAAGCTGAGGAATATCTAGTTTTTACAAAATCGTTCATCAAGAGGTGAGACCTAACAGTGATTAGCGTTTCAATGAGAAGCTTGGGACTAAATGGAGAATAAGCACAGGATCACAGCGACAATTAGGCATCTTCTAGACAGCCCCTCTTTTTCTCAGACCAATCGAGTTTGAGCAAATGAGAAAATTTTTTCCTTTCTCTTTTTTTTCCCCTGCTGTGAAATGAGCTGCCTTAAATAACCGATGAGGTGTCAGCAAGCCTGTTTTTTTAAAAAAAGGGTTGCCTATAAGTGAAGCTTAATTAAACAGACCACAGGCTAACAGTTCATCCACCTAATAAGTGATACACCCTGGTATAATCACCCTACTTTCAGGGTTTGGTCTGGGAGGCTCGTGAGGACACCCAATCAGTAAACAAGGAAAGCACACACACATATGAACTTTAATGAGTTTTCAGAAATCACAGGCCACTTTACAACGCAATGGCTGAACTGGAAATGTGCACAGCAAAAAGTTAATCAAGTATTTTCAGTTATTCTCTCTTTAGATTTACCCAGAATGATGAAGCGACAGTTATCCCCTTAGATGAACCACTGTGATGCTGGTAGGTTTGGCTGCAGTACTGAATTCTGCAAGAGTATCAGCAGTGCTCCATGACGCTAGGGGTCACAGGGGCTTTGTTCATAGTCTCATCTCCAGTAGGTAGCAAGATCTTAGCACCGGGGAAGCATTCACTGAATGCTTATTGAAGGAATCCATGAGAAAAGACTCCTACTGGATACATTCATGTCTGAAGTGGGTAATATAGAAATGAGCTTGGATGGTGTTATGGGTTAAATTGTACCTCCCCCCAGAATGCTGACGTCTTAACCCCCACTCAGTACCTGTGAAGGTGACCGTATTTGGTAATAGGGTCTTCACAGATGATCAAGTTAAAATGAAGTCATTAGGGTGAACTCTAATCCAATATGACTGTTGTCATAAAAAGGGGAAATTAGGACACAGGAGGAATACCAGCAATAAGCCAGGGAATGCCAAGGCTATGGGAAATTAGCGGGAAGGCATGGCCCACATTCTCCCTTACAGCCCTCAGAAGAAACCAACTCTAATGACATCTTGATTTCAGACTTCTGTTCTCCAGAACTGTGGGACAACTCATTTTCATTGTTTAAACCACTCGTTTGTGTTACTATGGCAGTCCCAAGAACTAACACACAGGGAAGGTCAAAGTGCCAGCTAAGAACAGCCCATTGTGCTGAGTCACCCCCCCTCCCCTGACCTCAGACCATTTGTACCCTGTGAGCTGGTAGGTTCTGTTCCAGCCACGGACACTGGATTCAAAGTTGACCTCCATCTTCCTTATCCTGTGGCCTCATCTGAGAAATGAGAATAATATAACAGTGCTCCTTCAGTGGTTGTGAAGATTAAATGAGATAATTCTTTGAAGTGCTGGACACTGTGTGTGGCATACAGTAAGTGCTCAATAAATACTACCTGTTACCCTTATCCACGTTAAAGCCTTGGCCCCTAGAACTTACTAGTGTTGAGGTCAGTTTCATATTTGGACCTTGCTGGCAACGTAGGGTCCTTGGAGTGTAGGTAGGCTCCTCACCACTGGAGGGTCAATGCCAGGAATTCAGGCTGCTCGCAGGGGATTTAGTAGGTTGTCTACCAGCCCATGCCACACTGCACTTAACTTCCCACACAGATTTATCCAGAGGAAGCATTAGAATCTGCAGAGACCTGGCTATGCTGGAACTGAGCTTGGAAGGCTGAAGGTCAGCAGGGTGAGCAATGTCCTGAGAGGTGGGCTGCTGAGCTGGGGTGGCAGTGACCTTGGTGAGGTAGCTAGGAGCCCAGCCACTCACTGGTGAGGGCTCTAACCCTGATAAGGGTTTCAATGAGGGGGCCTAAGGCTGAGGAGAACATCTATCAATCAGGGGATTCCATTAAGAGGTTGCCCAGGGCTTTGTGATCATTATCTTATGTACTCTTCACAACAACTCAATGAGAAAGCTATTATGATCTTTATTTTATAGTGAGAAAAGTGAGGTTCAGAAGACCTTTGATGGTTCAGGGCAAAGTCACAAAGCACATCAGCTGGTAGTCTTCAGACCCAGTGGAGTCACAGAGCTGTCACAGCTAACCATTACGCCCCACTGCCTGCTGTCATCCGCTGGGCTGTTCCTGATAGGAAGTTGCTCTCAGTGGGTGGTTACTAATATTTAAATCAGATTGAAGACAGTGTTACCAAACCCATCTGTTGATAGTTTATAGCTACCGGTATATAGTATTTAAAAAAGGCATAAATGCTTTTTGACTACCAGTAGCATGCGTCCTTAATTTTCAACATTGTTTATGAAATGCCTGGAGGAGAGCAATCATAATAATTCACACTTTACAGCACGCTGTTATTTACAGAGGGCTTTCACAAACATTAGCTCATTTTACACATCAGCCAACAAAGGTAAGCTAGACCTCGTTTTTTGGACAGAGAAGGAAGGAATGTCACACTCTTTAATGTTCAAAGATATACGTAAAGATGAAGGCCGCTAGCCAAGAATAGAGCTTAGGCTGAGAATCCCACCCCAAGAAAGGAAGAAATTTCCTTGAAGGGAAACAGTTTCCATTTGGGAATGAGAACTCCAAAACCCACCTCAAATCCGGGCTTCTGTCAGTTCAGCGAGGCGCCTGTGGCCCGAACTTCGCTGGCTCATGTAGCCGATGACGCGTGTGCCTCCCAGTTACCGGGCGCTTGTCCTGTGCTGAATCCTGTGCTGAGCACTGTATATGCTGTCTTTCATTCATCTGCACACAGCCCTATGGGTTTCTGCTGTGCTGACCCCACTTTATAGATGAAGATATTGAAACTCCGAGAGGTTAAATAACTCGCTCAAGGTCACACAACCAGTGACCCCGGGCTATCAGATCTTAAGAGATTTCACTTTCAACAATTCGATGTGAAGGTGGACTGCCCAATTAGTACAGCCATTCGCACGGACAAAGCAATTCTGTGGTGTTTGTGTATTTATTTTCCTCCACCCCGAGAACCTTTCGACTTTTGCTGTGGCTTTGCACCGGGTCAGAAGTGCACGGTGTGCTTGACTCAAGGCGCAGCCTCGTTCTCCTCAAGGCTCTTAGAGGCGTGGGACGGGATATTGTATCTGTCTGTAAGGTGCCTGCTATGTTCCTCCTCCATAGGGACCATGGTTTTCAATGAAAGAGATTGATTTCATGCAAACAACTGAACCCAGGCTTCCAAATACCCCAAAGGAGAAGATCCCCAGGCACAAAAGAAATGCAGATGCACCTCCTTGGAGCCCCAGCTCACTGAGAACCACGTTAGGTGGTGTGATCCCCTCGTGTTCTGCTCGCATCTTGTCTCTGGATAACTTTGACAATCTTCCAATATTATCCCAAGACCATGCTCTTGCCATTTCTAAGATGATTTAAAACAGAACCCCCCCCCTCTCCCCAGATCGTGAGAGACCCTCATTGAACATGGTACCACAGGCAGGGCCCCACTCTGGGGGTGGGAAGGGGGATAAACTCTGAAGGGAAGAGAGACCCCTGGGATGCTGAAGTCTGCATCTGTTCACAAACATCCATCACCCATCTCTCTGTCCGAAATAATCTGGGAAAGGGGGAGTTTGAGATAAGAAGACAGAGGGCTAAAAAGAAAGAGGCAGGGGAGAGAGAGATGGTTATCGCAAGAATTTTGGGTCAAAGAGAAAATGCTGAAACAGCAGATACTGTGGCCTTGGGTTTCTGTCCATCAGGGAGGGAGAATGGAGACATTGGAGAGGGCTGACAGGCCAGCCTGCAGCGTGTGCCATCACAGGGAGGGGAGACGGCAGAGCTCAGGCTGAGGCAGGGCCTGCTGCTACAGCTCAGAAGCTCCGTGTGGGATTCGAAGCATTAATTCAATTTCCCTCTTCTCGTGCCACTAACCAGCTGTGAGGCATCAGGCAAATTATTCAATTTCTCTTAGGTTCTTTTTTCTCATTTGAAAAACGGAGATAAAAATGCTCCCCTACACAGGGGAAAGGAGGGGGGGGAGTGAAATGATAGGAAGACAGCAGCTAGCATGTGCCTCGTACATCAGGGATCCCCGACCCCTGGGCCACAGACTGGTACCGCTCTGTGGCCTTTTAGGAACTCGGCCACACAGCAGGAGGTGAGCGGCAGGTGAGTGAGCCAAGCTTTATCGGTATTTATAGTCACTTCCCATCACTCGCATTATCACCTGAGCCCTGCCTCCTGTCAGATCAGTGACATTAGATTCTCATAGAGCCTGAACCCTACTGTGAACTGCACATGTGAGGGATCTAGGATGTGCACTCCTTATGAGAATCTAATGCCTGATGGTCTGAGGTGGAGCTGAGGCAGTGATGTTAGCACTGGGGAGCTGCTGCGAATAGATGAACATTAGCAAATAGCTTTGGCTGCACAGAGACCATCATACATCAATTGCTTGCAGACTCCTATAAAAACCCTATCAGTGCGTGGCAACTGACGATAAAGCTGCCCCCAGAACATGGAAAAATTGTCTTCCACAAAACCAGTCCCTGGTACCAAAAAGGTTGGGGACCGCTGTGATATATAGTAGGCTTCTTCCTTTTTCTACTGTTTTTTTGTTTGTTTGTTTTTTCTCTCTCTCTTCAATTCTGGATCCGTGAACAATGTTGTCCTCAAAATAGACCAATTCAGGGGAAGCCGGGATGGCTCAGTGGGTTAAGTGCTCACTTTGCAGCCCCGGGGACCGAGAATCGAATCCCAGCCCTGACCCGTGTGGATCCATATGCTGAACTGGGGAGTGCCCTCAGTTCGGTTCTCACCGGGGCGAGACCCTGGCCCAGTTCCTGCCCTGTGCAGCCCCGCGCCCACCTGGAGAATGAAACTATGTGGAAAAACCAATGATGTGCAACTATGGAGACTTTTCTGGGCCCTCCCCCTTCTCTCTGTTTCTGTATCTCTCTCTGTCAAAAACAATAAAAATAAATCTTAAAAAACAAACAAACAAAAAACCAATTCAGGCCCTGCTTTAAGCTTGGAAGTCTGAACTCAAATCCTCCCTTGACTGCTGATCCACTCTTATAGGAACTAACCGGTGCCAGCCTCCCACACATGTCCTTGCTGAGCCAACTCTGGGCCAGAAGCACCCACCATTAGAAACCCTTGTGCAGGACGCCTGAAGAGGGTGAACCTTGTTTCTATGGCTGCTGTTATTTTGCAATGGGTTGTGTTCCCTGAGAAGCCAGCACATACCTGCACATCAACATGCCCATTGTATTATTCATCTGTGATGAATTATTGTAGTTCCTAGATTTTTAACAGGAGTTTGAACCCCAGAGTCAAGCCCCACCCCTTTACCCCTTGCATTACAAATAAGAAAGCTGCGGCTTAGAAAAGAGGCAAAGCTTGGCCAACCTAACACTGTTGGAAGCATCATCATTCAGACAAAACTATCTCTGCTTTGTAGACTGGCTTCCTTCCAGCGCTAAGATGAGTGAAACCTCCACTCACTGTCAAACAGGGTAACGGGTCCTGCCCCAGGGCGGAGCTGTGGGACTCCTCAGCTATGTCCTGGAGATATGCAAGCAAATGTGATTATCAGTCATTCTAAGAGGGTAACATTTATTACTATGCGCTGGGAACTGTGCTGGGTGTCTCACACGCATTATCTCACTGGATCCTTGCCACAGTCCCATGAGGAACAATAGTACCCACCTCCCTAAGACATACGTACTCATACACTAACTTCCAGAATCCATGTGAATGTGTTAACTGGAACGGCAAAAAGAACTCTGCAGATATGGTTCAATGAAAACAACAAAACATGAGTGTGAGAGAGTCGTTGTTCTGTTCGGTGTCAGAACCGAAATGCCAACCCAAGTGGGCTGGCTCTTCCTGTGACATCACTCCTGCCCCACACACTGTTCTTCTGAACCCCTGGGGCATTTTCCCAGCCCCCAACCCTCCCTCCCCCTTTTGCACAGAGGCACACCCTGCCCATGGAAACCAGCCTGTGGGCCAGCAGTGCCCTGGCAGGAATGGAGCAGGCTGTGCCCGTTGCCACCTTCACAAACGGACACTTAGGCCACATCCACAGGAAGCTGGCCCTCCAGCAGACAACTGCAAGCACGTGTTGTAAACACCTGGATCCCATCCATCACTGCCAACCTCTGTCCACATAGCCCTGTGCTGGGAAACACCTGGGTGTTTGAAGTTGTAGAGGCTCATGCATGCCCATCCCCACCCCCATCCTGAGTCTTCATTAGGGAGCCCTCTCAGTGTGACCCCGTGGGTCTAAGTGCATTAGAGGTAATGCCTCCATCAGTGGTCACAATCCCTATAGAGCAGACACTCATTATTGGATGACTGTAACAATCTTAGCACATTAATTTTTTTATTTTAACTGTTCCCTTAACAACTTGAAAGCTAACACAACTGTAATAAAATGGGGAAAGAGGAAGTCTGCTGCTTGAGAAATATTTCCATTTCTTAAATCTCAGTTCCTTTCCACTCCTTGAAGATCTAATTTTATGTACGCTTCCCGAATGCAGCCAAACAGCGGGCTGCGTGGATTTGGGCTCTGGTAGGAGGTTGCAGACAGAGCTTTTGTTCTGATCGCACTGCTTAGGCTAATGTCTCGAGATTCCTCCACAGGCTGTTTCCCAGGGGGCTGTTCTTCCACTGTCTGCTACGGAAGAAAATGTCCCCATGAAAATAAATGAAATGCAGCAGTATTTACAAACCCTGAGTCAGATTTCCATCCTGTCCAACAGGATGAAAACTTGACCCATTATTTATACTGGTAAGCTAAGAATGACATCAAAAGCACTCTTACGTGAACTGCAGGGGAGGTAATGATTTAATCTAGGCCTGTGCTTTATAATACAAATGCATATCTGCTTCTACAGAGCAGAAAGGAAGCGGCATTTACTTGTATATTTAACAGACAGGATACCTACTTCCCAGCCTTGTGTCTAAATATCTGTAGATCCCACATGTCTATGGTTTCATGTAGAACGTGCACTGGGGGAACAGGGCACATACAAAACAGAGCCCTAAATGGAGGTGGGAGCACCTTGAATGCCTAGAGAAGAGAATGCAGCATTCCTCATGCAGCCTGGAGACACAGATGTGGTCTCTTTTCTCTGGCTCCCCCTTTTCTCCTAAAACATCCCCCTCGCTCACTGCACCTGTGCACACATACATACTGACCATTCCTCACAAGGCTGCTTAAGAACAGATGAGAGAAAGGGCCAGGACACCGCAGAGGCAAATTATTGTTACCATCGTTGTCCTTTGTGTCATTACTACATCCAGGATCTGTTTTTTCTAGGCACTGGAGAGGGAAGGGCTGCAAGTGAAGGCCCTGCTCCATTGTCTACCAGCCCTGTGGCTTCTTGGGCAAGACACACACATCTGACTCTTCATTTCCTCATCTGTGAAATGGCTATATGTTGCCTTCCTATCCATGTCAGTATGCCCCACCCCTTTTCTCTATTCCAACTAAGCCTGGTTGTCTGAACATATATTAAAATATTTTACTATAATTTAGCTATGCAGAGTTTGTAGAGTACTTAAAAAAATAATAGCTTTGAGATATAATTCACATATCATAAATTCCACCCTTTGAAAGCGTACAATTCAGTGTGGTTTGAGTATATCCGCAAAGGTGCATAAGAACCCACCACTGTCTAATTCCAGAACATTTTCCGTATCCCCCAAAAGCAAACTCACAGCCATTAGCAGCTTCTATATTTAGACCATATGTTTACTAATCAACATCCTGCTATTCTTCAAGGTGTAAGAAATCTCTAAAGTGCACACTGAATTACTGCTGAACTCAAAGTCAGTACTGAAGCGTCAAGCATTGGATGTAAACACCCTCTGTGGCCCCCAGATTGACAGCTGGAGTCTCCTGGGCCTTCCCCAGTAGATGACGTGCTCTCAGAGGGCAAAGGCCATGTTTCCAGCTTTTCCTGTCTTCCAGCACCTCAGCTCAGGGCTGCACACGAGTAGGTGTTTGGTAAACACGCTTCTTCGGACTGGCCAATCGCCACTTCTTCCGAAGCCCAGAGTGTTTATCATCTGTCTGCTCTCAGAATGCCAAAGCCTCCACAAGCTGTCATGTTCCATGATGATTCTCCCCAAAGCGTGTGCTGTTCATTTTTTCTATCTTAATGAACTGTCCAGTCAAGTTTAGCCACAGAAACAGGGATGGAAGTGCAATAAAAACGGCTTCTGACTTGCTACTGTTAGAAACCTCCTCCATCCACATTGGCACGTAATTGAACTAAAATATCTCAATGGTTACAAACACCATTTGTCAAGAATAAAATGGGGTAAAGTACTATTTCAAAAGCTCATGGCCACGGGCTTTATAAACGTGGATTACTAGATCGTGCCTCCAATTGATACCTGCTCGCGCAGTTAAGGGCATGGCGATTACGCTGTGTGTTTGCCTGAGCGAAACCACTTCGGGTACCAAGCTGCATGTCAGCCCCAATTTTCCAGGGTGATACAGATGCACATTCATTCTAGGCAGGAGATGGGTCAGGCTAGCTGCAGCAGGCCGAAAGGCCCTTACTAATGCACAGATGCACACGCTGGGGAGCCATTATGCAGTTGTTGGCACCCCAAGAGTGGAGTGCTTTGGAAACTGATGCCACTTGAATCTAAATGATGGCCCAGGAGGAACTGAGAGAGAGAGAGAGAGAGAGAGAGAGAGAGAGAGAGAGAGAGAGAGAGAGAGAAAAGATTCTGCTCAACAGAACACTCCAGTTCTCTGCCCCTACACAATTTTCATAGGCAGGCACTCAACCACTGTATTCCTGTTGAACCACAAGGGAAACATTTGAGAATTAGGCACTGACTTATTCATTCAAGAAATATTTTTGGAGCTACTGCTTGTGGGAACAGCACTGCTCTTGATGCTGAGAATACAGGGACAGGAAAGGCAAACCATGTCTTTGAACCTTGAGGGTGGGGGGTAGGGCTTGAAATGTCACAAGGGAAACATGATTAAAAACTGAACCATGAAAGGAAATGGACATGATAGTCACAAATTTTGATGACTGCTGTGACAGGTTTGACAGAAGGATGAACTGTCTAATAACTAGGGGGTGGTTGGTGGGGGTGGCATCAGCGGTTGTGATGTCAGGTAAGAGCCCTTAGAAGTTAACATTTAAGCTGAGCCCTAAATGATGAGAAAGAGCCAGGAATTGGAGGAGACTGAGACTGAGAGAACAGAAAGTGCCAACCCTCTAAAGCTAGAAGGGGTTGGGCCCACGCAGGACACAGAAATAGCCAGACCGGGGGAGGGTGGAGAGGTAGCAAATGACCACATAGGGAGGGTACGGGAAGCACAGTTAGGGCCTGCACTTTATTTCGATTAGATGGGATGCCATCAAACAGTTCTAAGAAAGGACTATGGCCATTGTAACTATGCCTCCCTTTCACTCTGAAGTCCCCTAGTCTACCCTGCTCCAGATTAAATCCAGACCCATCTCCCCTCCATTTTATCTTTTCAATTCAACTTCTGGTCCAGGGTTTGATTCCCATGGGCCCCTTATCTGCACCTCAGTTTCCCCTCATCATGACTCATTCTGGGTAGCCGGTCCAGCCCTCATTCTGTTTCAGCTCAGGGCCCTCCTCGTCTAGATTCAGCCTGGGCCCTCTGAGCGGGCCCAGCGAAGGGCACACACACGTCCCAGGATGAATGAAGACAAGGCCATCCAGACTCTGGCTCTGACCCCTTGGAGGCAGCATTGGTTCCACCAAGCAGTCAGCAGGACTCAGGGGGAGACTTCTCTCCTCCTCCACCTGCGTGCAGGAGCAGCCAGAATGTTCTGGGAGATGCTGAACTTGAATGCAGAAACAAGATTAAAATCTGCCTTCAGAGTAGAAGAGATTGAAGTGCCATGTGCCCAGAGGTCATCTGCTGTCTTGTTCCCCACAGTAGCTTGGTACCCAGCACAATGCTAAGCATCCAGTGATAATGCATTTGGTGAAAACAGCAAAGCAACAAGTGACTGGTGTATTCACAGAACAAGAAGGCTTGCTGCACAGTGTTCGGTAGAGTTGTGGCAGGTCGGGTTCTCTAGGAGGCCAGCTCTGAGATGGGGTTTCCCATGGGTATGTTGACAGGGGTGCCCTTGAGAACAATACATGTGGGTGGAAAGGAGAAGCAGGAATGGACACAGAGAGAAGGTGAGATGTGAGGCAGGCCCCTTACCCACCTCCAACCACCCTGCAGGGTGCTCTGGGGGCTAAGGGTGACCCTCTAGAATGATCTCAAGTAGAGCTGAGATGATGGCCAAACCTTTGTTGATCAGTCATCATGTGTGGGTGACCCCAGGAAGAGGCATGGCCCTGGCTGAGGTTAGGCCAACCCTGAAGGGTCTGAGAGCTGAGAAACTAAGACCACCAGCGAAGTCAGCCCTAGGTGGTCTATAGCAGCATTCAGTTTAGAAGCAATTCTACTTTCAGTGGGACCTAATGTTTCTGACAGCTCCTGGTATTTCCAAGAAAATGTTAAAGACAACTGAAGCAATTTGGGTGGGCAGCTCTGTAGTGTGATAGAAAGAACATTGGCACTGGTCTGGAGGGCAAAAAAATCATACCTCTGCCACGTAACATATGTGACCGAGGGCAGGAGACAGCTTTGTGTTCCAGACTACGTGTACTCTCTCTGAGCCTCAGGTTATTCTTCCACAGAATGAGATGGAGCAGGACCACCCCAAGGGATCAACATGAATAATGCCCAAGGAAGCCCCGTGAGAAACGGGAAGCGCTGTGCCTATACTGGGAAGGGAGGATGCTGTCCCTTTTGAAAATGGACTTGGAACAGTATGCACTGGCTTAGAAGGGAGTGCTCACCACAGTTCTCAGCAGCACAAGGCTCTGGGGGAGGGAGAACAGGTCTCCTTCCTGGGAATGGCTGTGTCCCAAGCGTGCACATGCACCCCATACACCAGGATGGAAGACATAGCATTAAACATTCAAATTCCATCCTCAAGAATCTTGCAGGAGTGTAGAGAAATAAAGGGTAATGAGCTCACGAAGGAATGTCAACACCGGCTTCTCCATTAGGCACAGTGCCTGGAAAACTTCAGGGTCTCTCTTGTGTCATATTTTTACTGAGATAAAATTAACATATAACAGTACATTAGTTTCAGGTATATAATATAATGATTCAATATTTGTATATATTGTGAAATGATCTCCTCCATAAGCCTAGTTAATACCAGTCACCAAACATAGTTTTAATTTTTTTCTTATGCTTAAGAACTTTTAAGATCTACTCTCTTAGCAACTTTCAAATGCACAGGACAGTATTATTAACTCTAGTCACCGTGCTGTGTGTTACATAGCTAGAACTTAGTTTATCACTAGAAGTTTGTGCCTTTTGACCACCTTCACCCATTTTATCCACCCCACCCACTCCCCTGCCTGTCAACCACAAGTCTGTTCTCTGTGTAGGTTTGTTTTTGTTGTTGTTGCTTTTCTTTTTAAGACTCCACACATAAGCGATATCATACGGTATTTGTCTTCCTCTGATTGAAAGCTCAATACCCTGGAGGTCTATCCCTGTTGTCTCAAATGACTGATTTCATTCCTTTTTTATGGCTAAAAAATAATCCATTATGTATATATCACACTACCTTGATGCATTTATCCATCGACGGACACTTAGGTTGCTTCCATAACTTGCGTGTTGTAAATAACGCCACAATGAACATGAGGGTGTTTTCTTTGGGTAAGTGGATCAAGATAATGTGACACCTGTAAGGTCTGTTTAAGGGCTGCTGGGTCGTAAGGCAGTCCTACTTTCAGGTTTTTGAAGAACCTCTGTACTGTTTTCCACAATGGCTGCACCACTTTACATTCCCAAGGGTTCCTTTTTCTCCACGTCCTCATATAGAAGTGTGTTCACTTCTTTTAAAGTCAGAAAGAAAACAGACCTTTTAGGGTAGAAGATCACATTCATGTTTATACCGAGGCAATCATCAAATCTACTCTTTAATCGCTTTTATGGAAAGAGGAGCTTATGAGGCCTCGTTGTCTCTGACCCATAAAGGCATACTGAGGGCCGGAAGGCACCAAGGTCTGCAGGATGAAGAAGGGACAAGCTCTCTCTCACGGGGTCTGGGACCCCCACCTGGGGGACAGGATCCTTCTTCACATACCCAGACAGATGGGGACAGAGCAGGACAACGTGCCCAAGAGAAGAGAGAGTGAAGCATCAGAGTGCATGCAGTAACCACCAGTAATAAGACGTGGATGGAGAGGAAGAGGCAGGATGGAGTGGGGGCTGCTGGGGATGACAGGGACAGGGGGCCGCATTATGTCAGTCTTCGGAGCCCAGCGGAGGGCCCTGCAATTTCTCCTGGGAGGGGACACATGCTTCTGAAGCTTGTGGTTTTGAACTGAAGCCACTTGACACAACGTAGACTGTAGAAGTCCTGCTGTCGCTGGCGGAGAAGGACTGGGGAAGAGGGCCTGCAGCTGGCCGTTCTCCCAGGACAAGGAGCCCCCGGGCCGTCCGTATGTGAGCACAGAGCTCAGACCCTGCACGAGAGTGGCACTGAACAAGCGACAGGCTTTCCCTTTCTTTGCCCAAAGCGTGATGTCAAAGGTGTAGGGGCAAATGAATAACAGCCCTCCTGGGTCCACTTTTCAGGTGGAAATTCTGAAGAGAAAGTGTTGAGAGGTCCAAGATAGTACCTTTTATGGACTGAAATCTGACACCACTGGAAACGTGCTAGACGTTCATTCAGAGAGGTACCTTCTCACCAGCCCTTACAAGTGTGCAGCCGACTTCTAAAAAATTGTTTTCTTAGGGGAAAAAAAAAAAGGTATAAGAACCGTTGCCATGACAACCTAACAGCATTTGAAATTGGTGCTTAGATTCTAAAATTCAGAGCCTCTTAAAAAGATGAACTTACTGGCCCTCCACAGTTCTTCTAAAGCGTCCAAATGAAGGCTTTTGCCAGGTGTCTGACTGCAGCCTTCCAGATCCTCAGCCGACACCATTAATTGGTGGCAGATTTTAATGTGGCTTTTTAGCATTTCTGCTCTGCTCTCAAACTGCCTGGAGCTCTGCCCTCCACCACCACCCCTTCCCCCCATGGGGCACAGGATAATTTGGGTTAGTAGCCTCCAGAGGAAATGGTGATTCTGTGGCTTAGGAATCACATGGGGCCAGCGCTGATGGGCAGTGGCCTGATTTTGTCCTGAAATAATCTAGGAACTGCTGAACCTTTCTGATAAAACCAACTTAAGAAAACAGGGAGACTTAGCTAAGGGGGGGTGGGGTAGGGTTCAGGGGATACCCCCTCACTTGCTGTGAAAATGGGAACTTCAACAGTCTTATTCACAAGTACAAATGTGGATTTTGCATAGAGCAAGCTGTCAATCAATGAATTTGTTTAATGTCTAAATGAACGAGTTACTGAATGGTCAGGAAGTCATTCCTTGGAGGTTTCATGCCACCACTCTCAGGATCAACTGCTTTATTCAACCAAGATACGTCTGTGTATTTGTCACTCCAGAGATCTTGAGCATTCAGCCTGCAAAGACCATGCACATGTCTTGGCACAAAACATGAAAGAGCACCCTCAAGGCTTTCAGGAATGATTTGAGTGAGTGAATGAATGAATGAATGCCTGAAATTAATCCTCGTAGGCCCAGAGCACTTGGCTGCCCAGAGCATCTCACATTGTCTTCTTGGGTTACTTCCTGCCTGTCACAGTATTCCACGTCCTGTTCACATGGAACGTGAACTATCCCATGCCATGTAATGCACAGAGGAAGTGTGCTCTTAACTTGAGCAGCGCTTAGACACTTTCATCTGTAAGAGGAAGGAATCCTACACCAGCCTTTGTTGACTCTGCCATGTTGACTCCAACAAGCAGAACAGAAGAGTCACACGATCTAAGTGTCCAGTTGTCAGAAATGAAGTGATCCGATTTCAGCCGGACTGTCCATTCCCACCTTGATCACTGGGCCCCAAAGGCAAGTGCAGGAGCCTGCTCATCTGCCTAGGCCACCGGCTACCTGCTGGGTGAACAAACCCAGTCCCCCAAACAAGCACAAAGTGGGGATGTATCGAGTGGTTCCTGAGAGGGGCTCCTCCTGCCATCTCCATCCTGGGGGTGGATGTGCTGCTGATGGCATCTCAGGGAAAGGGACCCCGAGGAGAACACATGCTTGGTCTCAAGTACACCTGGGTTACCTGGCTATGTAAGCGCTGCGGGGAGGATGCTTGTCCAGGTCTCTGGGTAACTGACACCCAAACCGAACCTCGATTCGTAATTAAATTCATACAAAGCGTTGCCACCAAAAGGATAAAAGAGGAAAAATCACTAATTCCAGATGAAAGGTTGAAACTCATTGTTTTAGTTTTGCAACTTTTCTGTAGGTTTGAAATGTTTAAAACAATTTTTAAAGTTTAAAATCAAAGGAGGGCAAGCAAAACAAATAAGGCATAGAAGTGTGCGTAACCATTTATAGCTGGATGCCATTGACAGACGTAAATGTGCTGGGAGCCACTATCTAGATGTGTGTGGTTGTAACTGTCAGAAAATCTCTAGAGGGTCACATAGAAGACCAAAAATAGTAGTTGCCTCAGAGAAGAAAATTCATGGACTAGATTAGATGATAGGCATTGAAGGAGACTTAATTCTCTGCAGACCTTTTTTTTTTTCACCTTTTGAATTTCAAACCTCCTTTATCTATATTAAATTGTCTTATCTATTTAAAGATAATGAAAATGAAAACAAACAAACCACCTAGTCAAGGCAAACACTGACTGTTCTTTTTGCCTCAGAAACTCTTCCTGATCTTCTCCTGGTAAAATTCCTACTCATGATTCATGTCTACAACCAAAGGTCACCTCCTCCCCGAAGCCTACCACGATTCCCTCTATGGGAGTCAGCCCGTCTGTGTGCTCTGGACCTCTGAAGCTCTGTGCCTGTGCTGTGGTCCTTTTTCTGTGGCCAGGCTCCATCCTAAGAAAGGGAGCTCTCAGAAGTGATGACTATGGTTCTATTGTATTCCAGAGGCACGGTTCATTGTTGCAGCTCCTGTACCAAGTCTGTGGGCTAACACATCAAAGGTTCTCAAGAGACAGTTGAGTGAACATAGCCAGGGTTCTGTTTTCTTCTCCCTGTGTGTCACCTCTCACCATTGCATGCATGCAGTTGCATGCCTGGTCTCCTTGTAACCACAGTGAAGATTTAGGACATGGCCATGCCTAAAGAACTGTCCTGTAAGTGCCCTCCAATGTGGTTAAGACTGGAAGGCAAGATGAATAGGAACTGGAAGAGCTAGTGCTTAGGAGTGGAGACTCTGACTGTACCCACTGTTCATCATGGGCCCTCGGCAAGTTTATTAACCTCTCTGCACCTCCGTGTCGCCAGCTATAAAAGAATCACAATGACTGCACATGTCAGTCATGGGTCTGGTGACCTCAGAGTCATGGGTGTACAGCATGGAGCACAATGCTTGGCACATGGGCAGGCTCAGAAAGTATTAATAGCGCTCTCACTGATGCTATGAGGAGCGTTCTCTGCATTTTGTTCATCATCAGTTAAATAAAGCAGGACCAAAGAACCACCCCACTTTGGAGGAAGGGTTCCTTAGGGGTTGACCTGGGCAAAGGCAGGACATTCACGTTGCCTGGCACGTGAGAGCTTCCTGTAATCCTTAGCTGATTGCAGTGGTGACAGTCACACTGTATACACTGAAGGTCTGCAAAGTAGTCAGCGAGTGCACTGAGTGTCTGTTTATGATTCTAGTGACACCAGCCACAGACAGCTCCCTGGCCTCTTTCTCCACAGTGGCCTACATCCAAAAATAGGAAATGTGCATGCACAGACAGGCCCCGCAGGCACACGGGGTGAAGAGGCAGGCTGCCAATGCTCCCTGTCAGGGACAACGTGGGGTCAGGTGAGCTGCCCCCCAGCGGTTTGGGGGGATTGACTTTTATGCAAATGAAAGATAATTGGGCAACCTGTGACCAGCAGCCCTGCGGAAGATCACTCAGGAGGGTCTCACTGTGTGTATGCTTTTCATGAGCATCAGGACAAATGCTTTTCAGTTCATGCAGATATGTGTCCCAGTACCCTACTGACAGCCCCAGGGGATGGCAGGTAGCAGAGGCCCTATCCTGTGGCTACTCAGGGCATGCCTCCCCTGCTCTGTGGATGTACCTCATAAGCACAGCGAGTCAGGAATGGAAGCTCAAGTGGGCCTCACTGGAAGTCAGCCAGAGAGCTGATCCTGAAGCCCAAACCTCTTTACCGCCACCTGTCACCAGTGTCTCTCCTCCCCCATCTCTCTCTTTCCCTTCCTACTTGATTTTGACTGCGTTATCCAAAGTGACCTGACTGTAAGTTCCTTCAGGAGAGGGAAAGTACTTTCACCTTGACCTGTGTCATGTGTGGCATACCATAAGTACCTGTTCAAGAAGCCCTAGCATTGTGAACTGATGGGGAATCAAGAATCGGAGTCTTGAGCCAAAGTTGTGGGTTAGTTTTGTTTTGTTCTTCCGGACTCTTACAGTATAGTATGATCATGGGCAAGTCTTTTCCTCCTTCTATGCAAAAAAAGAAAGAAAAAAAAAATGCCTCTCTGTAAAATGAGAATCTTATCCTGAAAGATCAAAGGGCCATTCCACCTGTCCCATGCTTTTGTTTTTTTGTTTTTTTTAAGGGTGCTACAGTATCAGGATAGTTTGAAAGCAATGCCAAACTCTTCAAAATAGGCTGTTCTAAATTTCTAAGTGGAACATGAACCTAGCAGATTTCCTAGAAGAGACATTAAATTCAAGTACTTTTAATTTAACTTCTGACTTTGTTTCACTGATACCTCATTCTAATTGTCCCTATTATCTGGAGAAATAGGAAATGTCAGACACATGTCCTATTGAAGAACTGAAAGGGCCCATGAAATGAAGAAACCCATTTGGCCTGGCAGAGATGAGATGATCGCCATTCACAGGCGTTTCCACAGAAGGGCTCTGTGTCATCTGCTGAGCCAGGTTTCAGAGCAACTGAGTGGGAAGTACGCTAATGCCGGAGGAGCCAGTCACACAGTTTCCAAACCAAACTGGTACAGGTACAGGGAGGTGCAGCTCTGCTTCCACAGACTATTTTCATTCATTGGTTTCTTTCAGTCATACACACTGACCAGAGCATGAGAGGAAGGTTGGGAGAGGGGGTCCTCTACATTGAAATTTTGTCCCAAAACAGACCCACATTAAAATATGACTGTAAAACACCTGGAAAATCACCAAGGATTCATGGGTCCCAGTCACAGGAGATAACCATCTATGTCACAAGCACTTTGTTATTCAGGGAAAAAGCAAAAGAGGGGACTGCCAAAAGGTAGAAGCTCTAGCTAAAGGCAGACTTCCCAAGAATAAAAATCCCCAAGGATAAAAAGTATGGCAATATGCCACACTAAATGGCCACAGGCAAGTTACTTATCTTCTCTAAAACTCAAGTTTTCTCATTTATAACATCTTGGAAATCACACTATCATACTAGGTTTTTGCAAGAATCCAGGGAGGCAGTACCTTTAAAGACCTTAAGTGTCTGACACACAGTAAGTATTTAACACCAGTTAGCTGCCATTACTGTGACTTTTCCCCTGCGGTAATATCAGTCCCACTTCCTCAGCTTCTGTTCAAAATACACTTAAAGTCTCTTCATGTGTGTAATAAATATTTATTGAGAGCTTACTTTGGGTCACATACAGTGCTCACAATGGGTAGCATGGTAGTACCAAACCAAGTTCTGCCCTCAACCAACCCCCAGGTCTAGCTGGGAATATAGACAACTGAATGTTCGTAGACAATCACAGGCCAGTGTGGAAACCACAGTAAACAGTGTCATCTCTGACTACCAAGGTGTTGCCTAGCAGCCACCCACTCTTCATTCTTAGGAGATCAGAAAGAAAGACTTGGGAGATAGTGAGATCCGAGCTGAGATACAAAAGGAGTAGGAGTTTGCATGTGAGAAACGAGAGGTCATGGGGCATTGGGGAAGTAATGGTCATGCCGGACAGTAGATGCTAGTGGGTGTGCAGCGTGAGGGCCGGGTGTGTGAAGACAGTGGCCGAGAGATGGGTCTCGGTGACAAAACAGTGGCCTCATCATTGCAGGGTGCTAGAAGCTGGTTAAGGAGTTTAGATGTCTGGCATCGAAAGGAATTAAGTCTCACAATATCTGGACTTAGGGACACTGTTCAGGATCTATATGGAAGACAGATCGTGAGGGAGCTGAAAAAGGCCTGCTAGGTGGCAATTACAGTCACCTGGGAGAAAGAGGATCTGGCTGCCATTTGAATGGTGGCAGCAGGGATAGAGAGAAATCAAAATATTTCCAAGATAATCGGAGAGTAGATAGAATCAAAGGGAATCTATCTGAATAAATTGCTCTCAGAGGTAAGGGATTCAGAGGCATATTTCATCCAGATCTGTGTCAGTTTGAATAAACTGCTTTCAGAGGTAAGTGTTTGAGAGGCACATAGGATTCCTGCCTTGTTTCTGATCAGGGTGAATTTTGATGCCACACTGAAATATGGCACACAGAACAAAGTGAAGGTTTAGAGGAGAAAGTCCTAACCTGCATTTTGAATCTGCATCACAGGTGCCTGCTGGACATCCAGGTGGAAACCATCTGTAGACATTTAGATAGGTAGGTCCAGAATCCTCATGTGTGGAAAGTCATGCTGGTATAATGGGGGAGGTGAATGGATTCATAGAATCTTTAAACATCAGAACTGTTAGAGAGCCTCGTCTAACCACCTTTGTAGCCCAGAGAAGAGCTGATGAACCTCAGGGCACAGAGTCAGTGAAAGGCAGAGCTGGGTCTGGAAGCTGAAATCCGCCTCGCGGCTCATAGGCTAGCGCTGTCTGTTTGAAGTCTAATAGGCTCAGCCTCCTAGCAATCGTTTTTCTTTTTGGGACTGTCAGTCATCTTGCTCATATTTAAAGGATTCTTTTCAAAAGAAGAAAAGGGGAAAATAGCAACATGGCAGTCATCTTAGTAGTCAGTCTGTCCAGTTGAGTCCTTGCTAAAGAGTTATCATACTCCTTAGTTCCTTCTCTCTCCTCCAAATCTTCTGTAGTCAAAACACTATCATCCTTGTACTGCCCCATAATAAGTGTTCAACAACAAGAACTCAAACACAACAGTGACTCGTCACACTCCTCAAAGCCCAAGAAGGAAGACTTACTTCCCTCTCAGATACTCCTTTGGATTTGGTGAAGGTTCAAACCAAGACAGGTTTGAGGGATGGACCCATTGGCATCCTCTCTACCTCCACTTTCATTGTAATATCTGAATCACCAGTAATGATACTGTAACATTTGAATCACCAGTAATGTTGGTTTATCTTACCTTCTTCACCCATTGGACACTTGCTGCCAATTTCTGTAACACACTCCACCCATCTGATTGGTCACTCAACAAATGGCCGCAGGAATGATCGTCACGGGGCCACTGAGCTGAAAATATAGTGACTTCTGCAAAAAAAAGGGAAAGTATCATCAGTAACCTAGAAGTGACAGTAATTAATTAAGTGACACACTATGAAACACAGGTGCCTAAGACAGACTTTTTCTCTTGAAAATAACAGTCCAGGTGTAGAGAGAGAGATGTAAACAGACTATCACAGTTGTGTGCAATGCAAGTAAAGCTGGTCACAGATCTAGAGATACCACAGCATGGTGCAATGAGCCATATATGCATTTGGTACTTTAATCGGAAAGGTAAAAGCAGCCATACATCCAGCTTCTGACACTATGCTATGCGCTCCACATGCATTTGCTAGAGCACTAACAACAGACCTGGAGCGAAGATTCAAGGTCAGTTTCTGATAGAACCCACATATTATCGGAATCCAAAGCAACTACCTTCCCTCCTGAAGTGAGAAGTGCTGTTCTGGTGCTGCCAGATCCTTAGGGAATGATAGGCTCAATGGCAAAGAGTGACTGTGTTGGCAGTGGTGATAGGTGATGTCATGCACATGCCAGCCGATCAGAGCACTGGGCTGAAAGAGCCTCAATTCTCTATCAAGACACCATCCCCACCCCCTCCTCACACTACCCCACACTCTGGAGTCTCTGTGTGAGGCTGTGTTCTGACTGGATACTCCTCTCATTCATCTTCATATCTTCCCAAGTGTCTAACACATTTCCTAGCCCAGAGCAGCTGTTCGATGTATATCTGTTGAATGAATGAAGAGAAGACTAGGGAGGGTCTGAACAGCTGTTATCTTTAAACACCGAGACACTGAATGAAGGAAGGCGGTGGCTACCGTCACTTCCCAAATACAACAGCATGAAGAATTTCCTGAACGCCCATCTCTAAAGCTTCTACCTTTTAGGATCAACTGAACCTGCATTAAGGGCTTAAACAGTGTCTTGCTTTGACTTTGTTTATTATACTTCATTTTTTTTCCCCAATCCACTTTCCCTTGCCTCATCTTGGTCCCATCCAACAGCTCCTCACACACAATGTTTTTCCCAGACCACAACGGCAGCAGCAACAAGCAAAAATTCTTCTTAGTAAAAGGCTGAAAATGAGTTATAAATCTAAAATTTGGTCCTGACACCTTCAATCAGTGACTCAAGCAAGAGCAATCAAACTGTCCTATTGTGTGCTATCCCCAAAATGTCAAGGCCAGTAGCACTGGGATTATTTCCAGATGCACACAGAGTCATGAAGAAAAAGCTATACGGGGCAGTTCATACAGCTCATAACTAATGAGGAAGGGCCCTACTTGGCAATCATGTTACATATTATAGAAGGTCTCCAAACATGCTGCCCTCCCTAATGAACCACACCCCCAGATCCACATTGCCCTTGTGTGGTCCCCTTCCATGTCAGTCTGAGCTGTCCCTAGGGAAACAGTGAAACATGGCAAACGTGACACAATATGGGTTGTGAATCTGAGTCATAAGAAATCCTGCAGCCTGTCTGAGCTCTTAGAAAACCTGCTCTGGGAGAGGTCAGCTCCCATGAGAAGTCTGAATACTCTAGACCTCCATGCGGGGAAGAAGCTCCAGCTAGCCACGTGGGGAAGCTGCACACACAGAAGAGACACCCAGCCCTCTCCAGCTCTTCTGGGCCAGCCAGCTGAGGTGCCAGATGGTGAGGGAAGATGCCATCTCGGACATGCTACCCAGTCACACCTTCGAGTGACTCAGGCCACCTCACTAGACAGCATGAGAGACCCTAACTAAGAACCATCCAGATGAGTTTACTCAACTCAACTAGAAGAGATACCCAATTGTTTGTATGAGCCATTACATTTTAGGGTGCTATGTTACTCAGAAGTAGATGACTAAAACACTATAAACGGAAATGGAACAGATATTTGCCACAGGCCTCGTCGACATAGTCTCTGTAAATATAATGAGCCCCTTGGGATGTCATGAAGCCCCTCTCACCCCCAACCCCCACTCAGCCACGGGACTCCTGCTCCAGCTGCACAACCAGTAACCCCTACGGTGGGATCAGAACCCAGCAGTGTAGACTTCAGAGCCCACGTTGCCTGGCTTCCTTCTCCAGTCAGTTAATAACACAGATGTATGTGTAGCCAGTGCTGTAAAAAGTTTACTTCTCAAATCTATAAAAACTAACAGAACTCCCACTTTGCCTTGCATTCTTTACCTCCCTACAACATGTTTCCTGTGAAACTCATTTTACCAAAAGCCTGCAAAGACAATTAAGAGCTTTGGGAGGAGAGGAAAAATAGGTGAATTGTCTATGAACTCTGACCCCTGCAAACATTTGAGAAAGAGGAACTGTGGATTCTGTTGGTATACAACACCATGTTAGAAAAGAAAAATAAATGAGCATAAGAAGTCTATGTTGTTTTTGTGCTTTTAGTAGAGTTGGTAGGGAAGAAAAAAGGAGTTCCCTGGGTCTACGGGGGCTGGGTTGGTAAACTGCAGACCGCTTTCTGCATAGGTGTTCTTGGGTGGAACGTTCTTTTTCCCTCCTCTCCCCACATTTCATGATTCTCCAAGACCTGGAATCACGTATTCCCTTCTGAGCCAGACGAATACACCCCAGCATGACTGCATCCTCCCCAGCCTCCTCTGCTAACCCCTTCATTTCACGAGGCCTGTGTGCCATCCAGGGTCCTCCCATGAGCCAGCCCCGCCTCTCTCAGCGCTTCCCATCGCTGTGTGTGGCCACCCACAGTACTGGGCTTCTCAGAGGCTCAGACCCCACTGCCGGCTATTAGTTCAGAGAGGCTGGGAAATCAGGAAAACGAACACCATGAAGCTGGGGGTGTCAAGTGGGAGGGAGAAAATACTTGGTGAACAGATGAAAACAAAGGAGCGAAAACTCAGGGAAAGGTAGGGGTGTGACTGGAAGGTGTTTGCTGGGCTCTAACTGAACAGGAGGCTGGGTCCCTGCAGGGCTGTATGCCCTTTGCCCCATGACTCATGGTGGCACCCTTCTCTCAGAATCTCTGCTCTCCAAAACCTTGGCTTATAAATCTCCACAACTGGACCTTCTTCTAGCATGTGGTCTCAGCCAGCTCAGGCATGCGCCAGGATCACTGTCAACATCACAGTGACAACAGTGCTGGGGCAGGAAGGGTAAGGGCTGAAAGTATCTGTGAATTAAATAAAATAGTCCCCACCCTGCTAGTCCATCAACACATGCTTCTTCGGGATCCCCAGGCCACTTGCTATCTGTGCAACGCTGTTAATAATACAGGTTATGACATGGGGGTGGGGCACAAGGTTTAAAAAGGAAAGAATTGCCATGGAAAGGAGCTGGGTAGCCCAAGGAGACAATGACAGTGCCATTTCACAGACAAAGAAACTGAGGCTAAGCGGTAAACGCCCAAACGCATAGACTAAGGGAACAGCGTAGCTGGACTCAATCACTAACAAGTCCACTCCTCCCCCGCCAGCTCTAAAAACCCACAATGGGGCCATTTCCCAGGGCAAATCGTGCCTATTCCTCTGGTTTGTGTCTACCGATCATTTATACTTCGTGCTATAATAACACAACAGGGATTTTCAGGTATTTGGGGACAGATAACACATGAAATACCAGGTTTTGAAACTTTTATTGGGCAAGAAGTTAAGCAGTGGCCAGTACTGCTCTGTCCGTCTAGAGATACCAAGTCACTTTGCTGCTGCTGCTGAGGTGGGAGCACACAGGGTAGAACCCCACTTCTTCCTTCTGCAGGTGTCACGCGCTTCTGACAGCGCAGAAGGGACAAATAAACCCCAGGAATAAGCACCGCTGCATGATTTTCTCTCGTTTCCTCCAAAATTCCAAAGCCCTCTGGTGAAGCACATTTTGTAAGATAGTTTATCATTTTTTTTTAATTTTTATCTTTAATGAGGGAAGCAGTAATCTGCTGCACGTGAGGGAGCAGGACCAAAAGCCAGGCGTTGCCTCTTCCAGGTTGCCTTCACTGTGGGTGACCAACAACTCTCTGAGCCTCAGTTTCCTGGCTATAAAATGGGGGTAAGAACCACTGTTTTGTAGGGTTATTATGACAAGTAGTGATAATAAATGCAATTCCTCACCTGGGCTAGGCAGTCCATAGCTAGTAGTCGCAATTATGAGAAGATACAGACTGTGCTGTTTTCTCAGTTGTTCATGCTTAAAACATTGCTTTTACCTTTTATTGCATATTTGGTAGTCACAAATATAGTAGATGGATAAGCATTTATATAGAAAGAATAGTCATATATTTGCATATATTAATATGCAACCATAAAATTAATCTGTAAGTATTTTCCACACCCTTGTTTTTCCAGATGAGGAGACCAAGCCTTAAAGTTCATGTCTCAGCTTAGCCCTCTGCTCCCGCTGGGAGGGTAAGGGCGGCCCGCTGCTGTAGCTCATGCCTGACTGCAAAGCTGTCCAGGCCAGCTACTCACCGCCCGTGCAGGGTGACGCCCAACGTCTGACTGTAATTACAGGAAAACAGCCATAAAGAGTTCCTGGAATCCAAATGGGTTTGACACAGTGGCCCTTTAAATCAAACTCTTCACCCAATTACCTTTATTTCTCTTTAGTGGTTTTTCCTAAGTAAGTCATGCCTTTAGAGGCGCCTAATCCGAAGTGACAACCTTCCCTGTCTTCCAAAGCCCGGATGGACTGGCGTGGAGAAAGTCCATTGTCACCATGGTAATTACCGCACAATACCTGAGGGCCAATGGGCAGTTAGGAGGCTCAGGCAGGAGCTGAATCCGGCATTGTCCGGGCCTGATAAAAAGATTAGGAGCCCTGAAAAGGCGGAGAGTGGGATCTCACAGCTCTCTTGCTGGGCCCTGAAAGGCCCATTGTGCTGCCACCATAAATTCTGGGTTCCCTGGGCACTTGACAACTGAAGCCTGGGACAATAGAATTCTTGTGTCCAACAAAACGCGCCTTGTCCAGTGCCAGTCTTATCAGCCACATTTACAAATGTCTTTCATTGTACCCAAATAATTCCCTATTAGAAGGGCTATTGGGAGCAGAACTAAATAAATATTCACAGCCTTTGTAATATCTTTGGGAAATGAATAAACAAACAGTCATCCAGCATATGAGCAAAGCTCCTGCTACTCTGCATTTCATCCCAATTTCTCCCCCAAATGATGTCACTTTGCTTTCTCCCCTTTAACATGTTACCAGTTGCAGTACTGGAAGCTCCAGGTTTATTTGCCTCCTACTACATGCCCCCAATGTGCAGTGTTTTGTTGTTTCCATGTGTATTATTTTTTTAAAAATTAGTCTTCTCAGCAGCACTGGGAAGGCTTGTTTTAGTCAGGTTCTACCTCCTAAGAGAGAAGGGAATTAAACTTCAGAGAACTTAAATAACTTCCAAGATAATAAACATAAATAGCAGTAGGATGGGAATTCAAATCGAGATTTCCTTTTCACCAAAGGCTTTGCCTTCCCACTTGGCCAGGATGATTTTTCTACCGAATAAAAAAGGAATAAAATGCCAGAGTAAGTGGGGAAAGAAATCTAAGCACATCCACTATAAAAGTCACAAATATACATTGAGTATATTTATACTGTGAACCTGAGGACTCTTAGAAGGAAAATAAAAAGCCTTTCTCCAAGAGAGTATATTATATTTTTGCCCTGAAATACCAGAAATTTTACTTTTTAATTTTTTTCAGGGCAGGAGATGATGGTAGGTAGCAAGTAAACAAAAATAAATATAACCAAGTTTCAGTGAAGTTTCAGGGATGTCCAGACGGTCAATCGGTAAAATTCTAGGAAGAAATACGGGGTAAACAAAGCAAGAAGGGCACACACTATCACTTAGGCTTCAGAACACTTACTTCCTCTTCTGTAGTTTAGTTTAGTTTACTTATTTGTCTTCTTACTATGAATGAACACATAATCTCAACACATGACAGTAATGCACAGGAGAAAACAAAGCCCATTCTTTTATTTTTTAAAGATTTTTATTTTCTTGTTGGAGAGAGAAAGAAGTGGGGAGGGCTCAGAGCAGTCTCCATAGCTGTACATCATTAATTGTGACACAGTTTCATTCCACACAGGTGGATGTGGGACCACCGGGGCGGGAACTGAACTGGGGGCCTCCCACACGGGAGCTGAGAACCTCTGCCGCCATCCTGGCGGTTACCAGTGGTGCTGCAGTTCAGCATATGGGTTTGCACGGGCCAGGGCTGGGATTCAATCCCCAGATCTCATGGTTGCAAAGCAAGTGCTCAACCTGTTGAGCTATTCCCACATCCCCAAAGTTCCTTCTTAACGGAAGCCACCTACTAGAAGGATGGCCATCTTTACATTAAAAAAGAAAAACGTGACAATATTAAAACTCTACATGGTTCCCTGTCAGGTCAGGAGATGTGTACACATGCTAAGCCCCTGTATCTCTCTCCTGATCTGGCCTTAGCTCACCTCCTGCCCAGGTAAGGCCTGCTGCTCTGAGCCCAGCAGTCTCCGGACCTCTGTGCCCCTGTGCACAGGCTAGTCCCTCATCTGAACCCTCCTCCCATTCACAGTTCCTATAACTGTGGGAGATCTGCCCCTCTCTCCTAGCTGTGGACTCGGAGGGCTTCCGAATTCCCATCATGCACTACATGGCTTCTGGATCTCTCCCATGGGTAGAGCTCTTCGTTATCATGGCTGCCTGCCCCTTCCACTGCTGTGTCCTCAGAAGCTTTCAGTCCCTTGAAAACAGAAATCACATCTTATGCTCATTTTTGTCTGGCCTGGGTCAGTTCACTACTAACCCTCAGCATGGCTTGGCTCATTGGAGAAAGAGATGAATGGTAATAGCTAAAAAGAAAACAAGTACAAAACTATACTTCAAAAAATTTTAAAACATTCACACTCTATTGCCTTTCTATTTACTTGATATCAAATAACAAATATATGGGGATGCCAGGATGGCTCAGCGGGTTGAGCACTCGTCTTACAACCCAGGGGTCCAAAGATCGAATCCCAGCCCCGGCCTGTATGGACCCCTATGCTGAACTGGGGTGTGCCTCCAGTTCAGTTCTAACCATGCAAGCTTCCCATGTGGAAGGCCCCTGGTTTGGCTCCCACCCCAGGTATGCTTCCCATGTAGGAGGCCCCCAGCTCATGGGGGCATTCCTGCCCTGCACAGCCTCATGCCCACCTGTGGAATGAAACTATATCAAAAACTAATGTCATACAACTATGGAGACTGCTCTGGGCCCTCCCCCTTCTCTCTGTCTCTCTCTGTGTCTGTCTGTCTTGTCTCTCTCTCTGTCTCTCTCTCTCTCTCTCTCTCTCTCTCTCTCTCTCTGTCAATAACAAAAAATTAATCTTTAAAAAAATAATACAAAATTTGTAATTTTATAATTGTATGATTTGTAAAATTCTTTTAAGGACCCTAATGATGTACTTACTTGGCCAAAATTATTCAGCCTTCATTTGGTTCATTTTCTCAAATAGTTAAAATCAGTAAAACAGGCTATCATTTTGCCAACAATTGACTATTAACAAGAGTAGGCAATTTCTTGACTGACAGTAAATCCATGTGTTTGTTAAGCACTGAGTTTGAAGAAGTATAACCGACATTTCCCAAATACTTCAGATGCCAAGTGAAACATTTAATCATCCTTGAGGATTTATGCGCATATTAGTCTTACACACGATGCTAACTCTCTCAGCTCTTCTATACCTCCTGGAAGTGGGCGTTATGTAGACACAACCTAATCCAAGCAAGCAAAAATGACTGCTAACATTATTGACAGTTTGCAACATACCAGGTCCCAGACTAAGCATAATACTTTCCTATAATATCTAATGTAATCTTATAACAAACCTATACATCAGGTAGTAGGGTTTTCTTCATCTCAAAATTAGGAAACTGAGGCACAGAAAGGTTGAGTAGAGTTGCTTTCATTTACAGAGCCACTAAGCCAGAAAGCCAGGATTCAGGCAGCTGAATCCATAACAATTCATCCAAGAGTGATTCCCTACAGTTGTCTCTACTCCTAAATTAGTGCATGAGTTTAGGGAAGTAGTCCAGTGATTTTTAAAAACTGACTAAGGACAAGGAGTGCATCAGTTTACCAGGGAAAGAGAGAGAAAGAGAGCACTAGTGAAGCAGCCCCACACGAAATGAATACGAGCAGTGACCACTGACCATGACCCAAGGCCTGAGGTCCGTCTCTCAACATTTCATCAAATCGTGGCAACTTCCATGCAACCAAGGAATCAACTTGTTTGCAAGTCTTCATATTCACTAAGTCCATGAAGTATTAACACACACACACAGGCACACACATGCATGCAAGTACAGCCGTTTTTGCTATGTGCGAGAAATAGGCACAGCCGGCCATTATCTTCTTATAGTAAGAACAGTAAGCCATGCTGTCCATAGCAAGACATCTGACTTATGATATAGTAGGAGACGGGTAGGAGACGGTTCTCTTTGGGGCCACTAGGCTAAGAAAAAAGCAAACAAAAAAACAAATCAAGAATTCGGGATTCTCAAAATTAAGTGGACTATACTTTCACAATGTAAAATTAAAGGGAGAGAAAAGCCATTTTATTGTTCACCTCCTCTCAGACACTTATTCTAAACATAGAGGCTATGCAAATTCAAAGCGTCTATCAGCTCAACCAGGGCAAGAAACATGAATGTTTTCCCGCCTGGTATACACCAGGTAGACAAAGGCACAAGCTAATGCTCCCAGATAGCTCCTGAACAAACGACGCAGTAAATGAAGTGGTAGGTCCCTGACTTGGAGGTGTCCCCTATGGAAGAGCACCTTGGAAGGCCCACAACGGGTGGTGACTCGTCATTTCCTTCAAGCACAAATGTGAATTTGGGGCTGAAGTGAGGCAGCGGGGGAGTCTAGTAGGCATTCTGCAATCCTCAGACCCCTGATTCAGTATCCGGGCTTCCTTCAGGGTCCACGGGGCGGGGGCATGAAAATGTTTCACTTATAGTTTGCTGCACTTTACTGGCGGAATGATCCTTCTCACTTGCATGCACCAATTTTGACATTCTTGGGGGGAAAAATCATGTGCCAATTTTAAGAATCTAGTATTTTTGTAGGCAGATTTATCCAGGATGTTCCCCCAGGACTCACCGCCCCCCTCCTTTGTCCGTGTCTTTCTTTCCTTTTCATCTTTAAAAACAATTCCTCACATTTTCTAAGCAAAGTCTACTCTTACCAATTCAATTGATGTGAACAGAGAATGAAGAAACACATAACATTTGTCAATAGCTGTATAGATTTGGGTCATCATCTTACTAGTCTAGTCTGGGTTTGGATCATTAGTGTGGAAGTGACAGGCAAACGGTCCCGTTTGTTCCCAAGTCAGAGCCTCTGAGAGGTCTTCCACTGCACTGTCCACTTATTCAATCTCTATCTTCTTACGGCTTCAGCCTAGGAAAGCAGGTTGGATCGTGAGGCGGGTTTTCTTTATGCCTTCTTGGCTTTGTGGCCTGTAGCTATCCGACATTGTAAGTGTAGAAGTTACATCCACACACACACAGCTCACATAACTCACACGTTGATCACTCATCCCTGGCAATATTTAAACCACATTCCTTATCCAGCACCTAGTACAATGAATTTTGACATGGTACTGGGTAGATTTGATGGTCCATAAGGGTCTTTTCTATTCTCGTCTACAGAATTCTGTATGGAAACCAGCAGTTTCCCAGCTAAAAGCAGCCTGCCGCCTCCCTACTGCAGGGTTCTGAGCACACTGGAGGAAATACTGACCTCAAGGGATTCTAGAAGCTTCTCCCTCTCTCTCTAGAAGCCTCTCCCTCTCTAGTCTCCAGCCTGAGTCTATGACTCACGGGCCTAACCTGGTCCTACAGTGAAGTCCACCTTCAGAGGACATGACACGAGCGAAAGACCTGAGGGCAAGGGAGGGCTCCAGTCCCCGTCACCTCAGGGAGAGCCGGAGGACTGTGTGCAGGAGTGGGCACATCACCAAGAAAGCTCTGTGACTCAGGACTCCTCCCTCATCTGTAAAAGGGGCGCCGTCACACCTCACACAGCTGGGAGGGGGTGAGAACAAGTGAGATAACGCAAGCAAGCGCCGTACACTAATTGTTTCTGACACCAAGTTACTGTTCACCCAATCAGTCGGTATCCTCATCTTTATCAGTTTTCTGTTATAAGGATTCAATATAGACAGATAAAGATGCCCATGCAGTGCCTAACACAATAGGAACCCAACCAATTACTATTATTATTATTGGCATCAAATGACAATGACTCAGGAAGGCCCTTTTCAATTCTCTTTCCATCCTCATCTCAGCAAAGAGAAAGTCGCTGCTGGTAGCGATTCCTAAACAAATCCAACAGCGGCAGCAGTCCAGGCTCAGCACACATTCCATTACAGTTTCCTTCTGATTTCATCTAGCTGGGCGCTACCTGCTACTGACAAGAGGCACTAATCTGCCATCAATGATAGGGATAAAATTTTCCAGCAAAATATTTCAGAAAAGCCCAGTGATTCAAAAGAAAGTATTAACTAAATAACAGTGTGGGTGGTGTCCAGATATTGTGAAGACAAACATGAGTGACTGAAGGGTAGGGAACACTGACTCGTCGCACTGTGATTATTTTAGGGACAGAGAGACGGCGGCCCAATTTGACGTGGGTGAGGGGCATCGTTTGGGTACCTGTGGTTTTTCTGCAGCACCCGCATTAGGACCACGTGTCACATCTGGTGTGAGAGGGGACTGTGAGGAACAAGGAATGACAGTGGTTCTCTTCCAAGGGCAGACAGAATTACAGGGAGCGACAAAGGTCAGTCCTGCAAATGTCAGTGACCGAGGCAGGAGCAGAGTCTAATAACTCTCCAGAAATGTGGGTCTTCAGCGAGAGGAAACTAGGCTGCAAACACGGGGCACAGAACCCACCTCGTACCTCTCCCTACTGTGCCTGTCATGCATTTTGCACATGCCTTTTTATGCATGCCCTGTCTCATTCCAAGGGGAATTCAAGGCTGCCTGCAAAGATGCACACGGTGTACAAACATACAGTCCTGCTTTACATTATAAAAGTGAGAAAAGGAGAAGTGATGCTCCTGCCACAGGCAAGGGGCAACATCCTTAGAGTAAACACAATGGAAGGAGAATTCTTTGGCAGCTTATTAGAGCCCTGCTGGCACAGGCAGGACACTGGGAGTCTAGCAGGTGAGGGAAGGGCTTGGGGGAGGGTGCAGGCCGCACCTGTCTCAGGAGGATGGGAGCGCCAGCCCTTCCTCCACATGCTGCTACCCGCTCACTCTAAACTGGCAGCTCATGCCCCTCCGCTTTCAAAGTGTCGAAGGTGTCTTTGAGTTGGCCTCTTCTGCTTTTGACAATAACCAAGCCCCCTTTGTTCAAGGTGCTGTGCTTAAATGGACCATCACATCGATTTGAAAGGGGAGAAATGTAAGACAGAGAGGATGAGTAATGTACCCCAGTCACCCCGCCTAGAGGGCCTCGAACCCAGGGACCTAGACCCCAAAGCTTCTGTTCGTGACCATCACCGCTCTTCCCTGAGGGGCGCACAGGGGAGCCCAGTGGGCTTCCAGCTCCCCCCCGGGCAGCTCCTTCCAGGAACTGGCCGGTTTTGCTCACCTTACCATATATTGTCTCACTCTTCCCTGCTTCGCTCCTACTTGTGCCTTTGCCAGAAAAACCTTCCTCTTCTGTTCTTTATAAACTCCTCCTTGTCATTTAAGGCCCTTGCCAAAATGTTTCTCCTAATAACCCAACACCCTTTCCCAACTTAGCGCACACACACACACACACACACACACACTCACCATGGTATGGTTTCTATCAACCATATATCCTGTCACACAATGCTTGTTGAGCATCAACTATGCTCAGATGCTGGTCAAGACTCCGGAGTGTCCAGTAGACAGGGCTGCTGTTCTTACTGAGTTTTCACCCCATGGCAGCATTAGGAAGTGAGTGGAAAAGTGAACAGCAAGCAGCTGGTATCCTTTCTCTTCGGACCCCTGCAAATCAGCACACGCACACCTAGCACGGAGCCCACGTACGGCCAGCATGTGAGAGGAGGAGAGGCAGCCCCTGCTGCTCACACTCCTGCGCAGTCTCCGAGGCCTCATGTCCTAGGGCACCTGGTTTTAGGGGATCGTTTCCCCAACCATTTGCCTGCCACCCCAATCCCTGCGAGCTTACAAAGAGCAGGAGCGCTGTCGTCTGCATCATCTAAAGCTCCTTCAGCATCTGTCACATCTATCCACATTCGCTGCAAACTGTAACCACAGACACCCTGACCTGAAGTCTCAGAGACGTCACAAGTCACAGGATATAATGTGGAAACTCAGTGGTGACCTAGCCCTGTGCTGTCACTATCTGTGCTTGGCAGGCGATGCTCGGGGCTATATGGTGAGGAGTTGGTTCTGGGATTCCCCACCTCTTCCTACTTTTTGTGTTTAATCTACAGGAACTTGCCTTTGTTTCTACATATTAGGGCTTGGGGTTCAGATTTTGTTTATACAAATCTACTCAAAATTCATGGAATCAAGAGGAAAGAAATAACGAATCCAGGAGTTCAATGACTCTGAATTTTTACAGAACCTCATTCTGAACAGATGTGCATGTTTAGAGAGGGCCAGACATATAGAACAACAGACACAGGCCTCGGCAGCAACAGAACACACACGTGAAGTGAACCGATCCCACAGCAAGGGTGTGGAAATAGGGGGAGTGAAACAGTAGCAGACTGTGCCTTCAAGGGGGGCAGAGGACTTCTTAGCCTCAGCGATCTAGAGCTGCCTTTGCCACAGATCTGTCCATTCATTCCGTCTGCCTCTCACTCATTCAGAAATTACGTACTGAGCATTTCTGCCTGCCAGTCTCTGCAGAGATGAAACACATAGACTTGGGGGCCATGTTAAGGTAAGACAGAGGGAGAAAGGGGGGAGGGGAGGAAGAAGAAGGAAGAGGCAGAGAGAGGAAGGAAAGATGGAGGAAGGGAGGAAGGAAGGGTGTGGCAACTACAAGGTAAAGCAGCCAGGTGAGGGAGGTCCTGGCATTTCCTGTCTTCCCTCCCCACTCCCCCGCCCCCCTGGGGGCCAGGAGCTTACCAAAGCAAATGCAGAGACAGGAGGCGGCTGAGGAGAATGAAGAGAGCTCCCATGTAAGACATGACTAAAGAAAAAGAAAGGCGAGATGATGGCATGATTGGATCCGTGGCGCTGTCTATTTTTAGTGTCCTCAATAATCTCTGCAGTGACCTTGCCAAATTATGATGCAAACAGAGTTAATGAAAGCTTTCTGGGCCCCCTCTTCCAAGTCAGCTGGTCACCACATTGTGTCTGCAGATGCCTCCCTAAAACCTTGTGCCCGGGTTGGTTACAAGATGGATCCTAACAGGTTGGACCGGAAAGTGAGCAGATGGATCTACTTCTATAGTTTTCTGCCTTCCTCGTTGTTTTTCCTCAAGAAGTTTTTTAAGAACCTGGTTAGCTTTCCTAAGCAGTTAAGTTTTACACTTTTATTGCGATTGTTGTTTTGTCCGCCCATGAAATGCCACCCGTTTTCAGGAATGAGGAAAATGCCCCTAGCAATTAGGAAAAAAATGCTTACTTCTCGTGTCATCTTAATATTTTCCATTTAAAAAATATATAGAAAAAGTAGCCCTCGATATTCTAATGTGAACTGATTCTAGGTTTCTCTCTGTGTGTTTAAAGTATTCTTTTTCATAGGGAAATAGAGTGGCCAAGCTTTAAGGGCTGATCTGTGGAAGAACTGACTTGAAGTACAGGACCTTCTAGAGATCGCAAATCTTTTGTAAGCCCATCCTACTTCGTTCAGATTCCCAACAAGAATTATAGCCTTTTATTCACCGAAAGCTGAAATTGCCCTATTGTAATACGAGAATGGTTAAGACAGAGCATTCCCTGCATGGAAGAGCAGACCTGTCCTGGGGGACAGTTATGTGACTTGTAAAGCAATGTGGACAAATACGTTGGAATATTTCAACATGGGTCATTACGAAATAAAATCTTGACTGCAATTACGATAATGTAAGAAATATGTCTAAGTTAAGTATTGGAAGGGAGGAGAAAAGTAAGGTCATTTGTATGAGTCAGAGGGAATGAAATGTAGGTGCTTTTTTTTCTCCCTCTCTTCTCATTTCTTATATAACTTAAAAATATTAGTATATCTGTCTTGAATACAGAGTTGTAATTTTACGAAGTCTCATCATGCCACCGGACATGTCTGTCTGGCACGGGAGCTGTGTGAGCCAGCCACACCCAAAGCAAACGGGTGGTCCGATGACGGAGCACCCTGCAATCACTTTCCCATAGGACCCTTAAAAAATGACTCTGCCTAGAGATGCCAACAGAAACAGCCAATTTATTCCAAAATAGAAACAGGAAAAGAGTTTACGATACTCAAGTACTGAATCATCGAAGTGTTAAATTAAATATTGATGCCATCAATTAGATTCTAAAATGCTCTCTGGCATAGAAGAATCTAAGAAGGGAGGTCAGCACCTACCACATAGCACAGGCAATTATCCCGGGAGACCCCCCTTGATTTCATCCAGTTCCTTCTCCCAACACACCCCTCGTGACCACCCACAGTGAGCCTGGGGCTGTGTTGGAGACTAGGGACACGGTGACACAAAATTGTAGCCCAGGTCTCAATGAGCGTTTGTCATAATCTCACGTTGGCTGCTCTAACCTCAAGCCTGGATAGACTTACCCTGCAGATCTCTTGAGATGTGCTACCTAGACCAGAACACCTTAGTCAGCACCCAGTTAATGTGCTAGGACCAGCACAACTGGCTGGCATATTGGGGGAGCTGAGTTCAAGCCCAGACCCTCACACTGGGTGACCACAGGCAAATCCTTTTGCCACTCAGCGCCCCAGTTTTCCCACCCAAACCACCAGGTGGGAAAGCTGAATTCTTGGAGCCCTCCAAGCTCAAGTGTTCTATGGGGCAACAGAGTCATTGATACTCAGGGTTTCCAGACACCTCAAACTAACTTACAAATGGAGACTTCAAACAATACTGTATTGTATACTTGAAAGTTACTAAGAGAATGGATCTTCAAAGTTCTCATCCCAAGAAACAAAATGTGTAACTATGTGATAGTTATTAACTAAACCAACTGTGGTGATCATGTTGCAATATACACACGTATCAAATCATGTTGCACACCTAGGACTAATACAGGGTTACATCTCAGTAAAATTGGGGGGATCAGAAGCCATAGGGCAAGATGAGAGCACAGGGCACTCTGGGCCCCCTCACCTCCAAAGCAAACACCTATCCAATAGAAAGGAGAGGGAAGGGATACAGGGAGTTGGTGACCAAGATCTCCATGGGAAAGTTCTCACATTGGACAACCTTGAGTTCAAACCCTGCCTCTGCTTTGTAATGAAATGTGAGGCTTGAAGAGAGTGGTTCAACTCTGCACGTGCCGGTTTCCTCAAGTGAAAAGCAGGCGACATCCCAGCTGTTTTAATTCTGAAAAGGAAAGTAGGTGACAGGTGCACAGCACTTCAAACACTCTCAGGATGCTCCATCAATTCTCCCCAAGTTCAAGTGAGGAGTTCACAAGAATGTTCGCATATTGGAAACTCCCAATAAGGCTTTATCTGGTTTGCTTTTCTATTCCCAGCACTGGGCCTCAGTCAGTCACATAGAAGATGCTCAGTAAACAGTCAAATGTTAACTCTGATGAAATTCTACTGATTCGAAGCTCTGATTGGCAATTATGTGCGTAGGATTTAATGAAAGCTGAGAACACAGATTGGCTATTACTTTATAAATGCAGTTTGTTTGGGGAAAGTTATCTTTCAGAATCAAGGTAAAATGGTGCAGAAAAGGTCACAGGCCCTGGTAACACAACCTCCCACATGGCTTCTGACCTCAGCAGAGGCAAAAGCCATGGCTGTGAGTCACGACCCAGAAATGCTTTGCAGGGAACCAGCTGGAAGCATGTCTGTCCTAGTAATGGTTCAGACTGAATGCTAGACTCCCTGAACAAACAGTTCAGAAGGTCCTCTGAGTAACCACTCAGTGCCCTTTGGCAGAAGAGTGGCCAACAGAGCTGACACTGGGAGCAGGAAATGTGAGAACCCGTGCTCCAGAAAAAGTGCTCCAAGTAGAAAATGAAAGGAGATCATGCAGGGAACCTGCAAGCCCCTCAACAGTCTCATACAAAAAGCCACAGAGTGAAGTTGCACTGTAGCAATGGACAATGTCAGCCTTCACTTCCGCAGCCACACCACAAACACACACGCAGGCACATGCTCATAGATATGTACGTGCACACACATACATGCATTCCAAGGACATAGAAATGACTCTAAAATACCAGAGTCCACTTCGAATCACAGTGAACAAACCATTACAATCCACTGATTACGGTGAGCGAGGGGTAGCGTACTGGCTCTCTATAACTAGGTCAGGCACCAATTGGTAGTCAACTCCACAGACCCAGGAAGATTTAACGAGGATGAGATAGACAAAGACAGAAGATGGAAATGGTGCCCCCAGCGCGTGTCCCCAGACACCACAATCTGGCAGTGGGGCCCAGCCTGTGCCATTTCTCTCCTACACACTTTCGGAAACTTCTACCGTGGGATCAACAGTCCAGGCCAGCAGCGGCGACTGAGCTGGAATTAAAATCAAACCCAGAATCAGACAGAGACCACGACCGGACAGAAAGTGCGGAAACAGCAGGTGCATCCAGAAAAGCGGAGGAGGCAGCTGCTACAGGCAGGCAGGACATGCAGGAATCAGTGCTGCCCACCCAAGCTTGTGTGCACAAAAGCCAGTCCCTGTGCCAGGAGCTCTGCAGCACCTTCCCATCCCTCGTCCTGGCTGGGCACCTGCATTCAGACTGACCGACTTGTTAAATCGAGCGCCTACTCACTCCCCCATCGCGAAGGTCGTCAAGCAGTAGCGGGTCCCCCCTAGAGTCTTCCTGGAGAGGCAGGATCCAGCCTGGGCAATGCCATGTCCAAGAGGCACTGTCCCTCTCTGGTCTTAGAGCATGTGCTGTGGGAACACCATAGGCTACAGGGCCACCAGAGGGTTCGGCTCCACTTTGTTGTGGGCAGCCCGGAACGGCGGCCTCCCACGGTGGCCGGAGAGACGGCCCCCGATCCCTGGCACTGCTGGCAGTCCCATGAATGAGCCACTGTGATGAGACACACACCCACTGCTAATGAGTCTCACACACACACAAGCCAGTGAGGCCAGGGCCGGGCCGCTGCGAAACAGGCAGAGCAGAAGCTTGGACAGGGGCAGGGCCGCACCGGCCCACCTGGGCGCACAGACGCTCCGGGCTCTACAGGGACGACCCTGCAATATTTGTTTTCCCTGGAAATAAAAGCATTGCTCCTCTCTCTGCCCCTCCTGGCCTCCTGAAAAGGAGAATGCAGACAGCTTTTTGCGCATACTTCTAAAAGGCAACGACCATCATCTATAACTCCCGTTTCATTGTTTTAAAGAACATTTTAACATACAGAATGTAGAAAGGGACAGATTTTCAGAATACACTTGGCAACCTAATACTTACCCACTGGGGTGGAGAGCGGGGAAAGCATGCATAAATTTGCTTTAAATCTTTGGATACCATGCAAATTCATTTTATACTGTTTTATTCTAGATCTGTGAAGTAGTAACGAGAGTAAACTCTGGCGCAAGTTGCCTGGATCTGAATTCTATCTCCTCTAGTTACGAGCTGGATAGACTCAGACAATTACCTAACTTACAGGGTTCTTGTAAAGATGAAATACGTTCATTCACAGAATGCACTTAGCCTTTAGCAAGCCCTCGATAAACATTAGGTACTGCACATTATCGTCATCATGAGGATGAGCCGTGGTGTGGCATCAAACTGAACTCGGAGCGTAAATGTTTGGGTTAGAAGCGAGATTCTTTGGGCATAATCACGGTGTTTGAAACTCCAATGATATAGAGGTATGAACACCAAAACGGAAATGACTCGATGCAATTTCCACTTGCTGAAAATTCAGAATATTTAGAGAAAACAAGGAACCACACCTTCCATATCTCTCAGATAAGTCTTTCCTTGTGCTCACTCCCAACGATTCAGAAAGTAGACAACCACAGATCTCCACATACTTTATTTTAATATCTTCTTTTTTTTTAAGATTTTTTTTTTCCTTAATTTTATTGTTTGAGAGAGAGAGGGGAGGGGGGCCCAGAGCAGTCTCCATAGTTGTATATCACTTGTTGTGATACAGTTTCATTCCACACAGGTGGATGTGGGGCTGTGCTAGGCGGGAACCAAACTGAGGGCCTCCCGCCTGGGAGGTGAGAACCTTCGGTGCTGAGCCATCCTGGTGGTTACCAGTTGCATCGCAGTTCAGCACATGGGTTTGCACAGGCTGGGAATCGAATCCCAGACCTCGTGATTGTGAGGCAAACACTCAGCCACTGAGCTATCCTGGCATGCCGTCCATGTACTTTTAAATGTTTTTAAGAATATTTTTTAACTATTGCTTGTGTTGAGCACTGCTATTTTTTAGCAATCTTACATTTTAGGTACAGAGTGAGGACTCACTCCCTTCATCCCAGTCCTGGCCCTAATGGGAGGGAAGTCCTCCTCTTTCCCAGCCTTCCTTGGAGCAGGGCTTCTCCCACCACTCTGGGTAAGACACCTGGGGACCTTATTAACCCTTTTTACTGCCGGCCCATTTCCACTGGGGTGTGCGAAGACTGCCAAGACCATTTTCAGGAATTTTGCAATACTCTAGATTTTGAATTACTTATAGTCCTTAATTTTATTGAACACATCTAGGTTTGTTCCCAATGGTGAAGATATATTTGGGACTTAGAATCATTGAAGAATTATGCAGGTTGACTTTAACCGAGTCAAAAGCCCTTACTTTTACTGCATATAACCAAGTAAATAAAGTCAGCCGATATGTAGGCCCGTGGCAGTTTTCGCACAACCAGCGAAGGCCGATATATCAGCCTGCTGGCAGTAAAAGGGTTAAAATGCAAAATTGGCTCCAGCAGGTCTGGGGAAGCCCCCCCCCCCCATATCTAGTAAGTGCCCAGGTGGTGACTATGATGCCAAGAAAACTGGCACATGGGGAGGGGAAGAAAACACCTGAATTTCATTTTGCTGTGTCTCTTTGATGTCATGGTTCTTTTCAGACAAGGTGTAAACTCTTTTATTATTCATGGGAACTGCTGTTGTGAAATCTACAGCTAAGTCCTTGGACCCAGAGGCAGGGAACATTTGGTGTTCTGTTTTGTTCTAAATCGAACCAATAGAAAAAAGCAAATACCCACTGACTCCTGGTGACTGACCTTTGGGGAGTTCGTTTAACTTTCTGTTTCTCTTGCTCCTTTGCCTGGCTGTGGGAGAAGGGGCAAGAATGTCCCAGTGGACAGAGCTGTGCATGGGTTAGCACTGCCAAAACACCCAGACTCCCAAGGGAACAAGTTCCCGATGACAGAAATAAAACAGGGCCAGTTCAATATGTTCAAATTAGCTCTCATGACCCTTCAATAAAAATCCAGGGAGGAGCAAAAGCACAGAGATTCAGACACAAAAACCTGGGGTTCAGATGAAGGTTCCATCACCTACTGGCTGTGTGACCTCTGGCAAGTGACTTAACCTCTCTGAACCTTAGCTTCTCTATCTGGAATGTGATCCTAATAGTGTCACCCTTATAGGATTGTTGCTGTGAGGTTATTCATATATACCTAATACACACACACACAACATTACTTTCCCAAAGTCCACAAAAAGCATCCAAGAAGTTGAATGTTAATAAAAACCTCTTGTTTGTAATTTTCCCTATTTTCAAGTCCAAGCCTTTCTCAGTGTGTGTGTGTGTATTCAAACCAGTATTTTTCTTTATAAACCCTTCTAATTGTACAGAATAGTGCAAAAATAATTAGGAAAATACTAAATCATCTTCCTTTCTTAGGTGGGAGAAATGGTTAATATTTTCATTACGAGATGCATAGCCTTGGGGATATCCTTGTGATAAAGGAAGAAAGCACCCCCCCCTACACACACACACACACACACACACACACACACACACAGCTTCCCATTCTCCTCCCTTGCATCCCACCCCCTCTAGCACACAGCACCGTGTCCTACATAGGGTGGGTGCTGGCAAATAAGAGCAGACTTATTCCACAGAAGGAAAAGCTTGCTCATCCCGCCACCATTGAGGGGCGTGCACTGTGTCATGCTGCTCTGCCAGCCTGACTAGACGTCAGGGACAGAGAAAGGTGGGCTGACAGGAATGGCCATCAGCCATCCCTTTAAACTTCACCATGGTGTGGGACAGATTTCCAGGCAAGTTTGCTTGTCTGGGATCAGGCACAGGACTGTGCAATCCACAAGTGACAGTGGCTGCTCAGACCACATGGGCCAAAGGCCCTTCTTTTTGCACTCTCCATGTGGGAAGAGGGGGACACTCCATCAAACCCAACCATCTGTGCCCCTGCCATGTAAGCAGGGCCCTTGGCTCTCACTCAAGCATTGTTGCACATTTTCCTCTTTGTGACACTTGCTCCAGGCTGTAGGCCACTGCAAAGAGCCCTTCTTCCTTTAGAGATTTCTCTGTCTAAACAGGATTTATGGTGATTCCTTGGCAAGGATCTTTGAATCCCTGGCTTTCACAGCACAGCTAAAGGGTATTCAAGAGATGCTACCTCTAACAAGCCATATGGCCCTGAAGCTTTCATGGTTTTGATGAAACAGGCACAGCCCACCCAATGCTCCCAGGACACAGTCCTTGGACAAAAGCCATGGCACCAAATGGACCAGCTCTGTCTCAACTAGCTGTGTGACTCTAGAGTAGTGCTTAACGTCTCTGAACAAGCTGTCTCATCTGTAACATGGAAATGAAGAGGTCTTCTTCTTGGGGCGGCCTGCAGGTTATATTGTTGCTGTGAGATAATACATATCTATGCCTGTATGATACATGAACAATAACATGACTTTTTCCAAAGTAAAAAAAAAAAAAAAAAGCCCTCAAGAAGGAGAACATTCATAAGAAGTTCCATGGATGTTCCTGTGTTTGTAATTTTCCCCGGGGTGTCATCAAGGGCCTGGTGTACTCCCTTCTGGTCCATGGCTGGGGCTTAGTACCTAGGACCTGGAATTTTTGGTTAAGGAGCTATGACAGGTACATGTGGCCCTGCCTCTGAGAAGGGCTGCGTGTGGCGGGTCCCGGGCGGAACGAGATCAGTCTACTATGCCTTCGAGAGCTTGCCAGCCCAGCACGCTGCCTTCCCCTCAAGGTGCAGTAATTGTGTCATGGCCAGAGGAGCACGCATCCGGCCTCACCGCTCCGGCACTTGTTAAGCTCAAGTTTGGTTTGTACCGATTCTAGACAATTTCCTCTGATTTATCTCACACAAGCCTCTCTTCCAATTCCTGCATCCCGCCTTGAAAGGCAGGGCTGTCTGGGCTGCTTCTCTCACAGGGTGATGCCGACAGACCAGAGAGAAAACCCTCCTTTGTCTGAGGCTCTCTGAGCTGCTTCTCCACCTGGGGAAGCCATCAATCACCTCCCTCAATGGCTCAGCCCGAACAAACAGGACGGGTGGAGAACAAGACAGAGACAAGAATAGCTCCTCGCTGATCCAGCCCACCCCGGGAGCGGGTGGCATTTCCAACGCAGCAGACAGCACTCAAAAAGAGCTCAGGTCAGCCCCACTTTTTCGAGGGGTGACTATGACTCAAGAGAGTCTAAGCAAGTCCCCAACAGCCACCGAGGGAGTGTCCGGTCATAAATGGAAGCTGAAGCTGCCTGACTGTACATTCCGTACACTTTCTATTGCAGCACGTTATTTCTAAGTGGGGAAAAATATATCCCATGGCCTCTTGTTCCTTAGCAAACACTCCATGCAAAGATCACAGAGAAGTAAAGACACTGGCAGACGTAATTTCCGACTACCATTGCAGCGTAAGAACACCTGAAAATCACTTAATCTCTCCAAATGTCAGTTTTCTTACGTGAGCCAAAAATGGGTCTATGCATCTTTACTGAAGATTACATATGGATATAATGAGATGGTGTGCCAAGAGGTTGGCCTGGTGTAGAAGCTCATTTACACATGTGTATCTTCCTTTCTTGGCTCCAGAAAAAAAAGAAAAAAAAATTATTATAAGGCCCATGTGACTGAAAAGTGCAAACTTAATGTAAAGAGGATAATTAATAACAATAGAAATGAATAGACAGTTTAATCATACAAGTTGTTATGCAAAAACAATGGCAACCGAGAAAAAAAGGAAAAGGAAAACTCACAAATGCTACATCTTAACCACACAATATCCTGACAGGTTCCCTGTAGTCAAGACAATGAAAGAGTGAATTATGAGGTCCCTTCAAGGACACTGTACACAAGATGTTTAAAGGAGGAAATCCCTTTAAATTAATCATTAAGTCATTTCTCTGCTACAAAACTTGGCATTATTGAGCCTCACAGATATTTGATAGGAAATATAAAACAACTTTAACACCATACAGGTCACTATTCTGTTCATCTTCAAGACTTGGCAGCATTTACCCCTTCATCTCAAGGATTAATCTGACTCTTCTCAAACACTTTCGCTTCATTTGATGTTAGCCAGAAACACATCTGTATGTTTTCTGTGTGTAATGCCCCCAATGACGTCACTCACAGATATGGAAACACAGAGATATTTAGTGTGTTTCTGAAGCAGAAGGTGGCAATGATGTTGATCCTCTGCTTCTCCAATATAATCACTTGCTTAAGCAACCCCCACCTCACACCAAGGAGATGCAACACCAGTGAAAACAGGTTATGGCATTGTCTGTTCTGGAAATTTCTTCACATATGTGCATGCACACACATATATATAACACTATATAAAAGTCACAGAAATCTCCTTGACACTGACAGTGAAATCTAGAGAGCGAAATCTGTGATGGTGTTTGTCTACAAGACTACAGTTTCTTGCCCTCGCTCTGCTATCTCCATGTGTAAAAAAACAATTCTCAGATCCCTACTCATGAGTAAACATGCATATATTTATTGAGCTCAAAACCTTCCTCCTCCTGCTTGAGACACATGACACTTTGGGGTTCCTGGTGGCAGTCAGAACATTTAATCTATCAGTAGTGACAGAGCATCTTCAGCATCAGCATCAGGGAGGACATTCCTTTGTATTACACAGTTTCTGTCACAGGCATATGGCAAACCATGGACTCCTCCATTGAAATACAGTTTAAAAACATCCCTCATCACACTGAGAGGAAGTACAATTTATTTCCCCCAGAACTGTCCAGAAACTTTATAGCATGCCATTATCAATCTCATATATAAAGAATTCTAATCTACTAGATATTTTGATCAATGAGGTATCAAGCATGTATCAGACGCTGCTTTCTGCTGAACTTCGCACTAGAAATCACAAGGCAGGTAAGACACAAAGGGTCCCTGTGGTGGGACCCCAGAGAATCAACAACTCAAGACTGGTTTGAAATCCCCACAGCACACAGGGGAAAACTGAAGGAACAAAGAAGTAAATGCCATTTGGGGAATTCATGGCAGAAGCTAAACTAAAACTCAGGGCCACTGACTTCCTGACTTTAAGCAATGGGACACCCAGCTGTCTGTCTCCAAGTTCAACAATAATTTCAAAATGAACTTGTATGTGAATTCCCCCCTGCCCCCCGCTGCATGATACACCTGTGCTTATTCCTAGACTAGGAGTGGTCAGAGACATGAGACGCTAGTCGTCGACTTCATGAATTTTCACAACACCTTTCATGTGCAGGGACGTTGTAACATTCTCCCAAGTTAGCAAATATTAATGAGCAAGACCGGTATCTCCCACACGCTGGGGACACAGTGGCATCTACAACAGAGCTCCCTGTCTTCACGAAGTTTACAAATCAAATTAGTGATTACTAAGAGACAAAAAGTGGGAAGAAACACCTGCAATAAGACAGGTGGTCAGGAAAAGCCTCTCCGACGTATCTATTTCTGGGTAGGAAGCCTTGAAGGATAGGGAAGAGGTAGTCATGAGAAAATAAACAGTATTTCTATGTATGTCTATTGTTTCTCCTACCATGGTTTGCTCTGACGTTTATCATGGAGAAAACATTGATTCTCACCTCTGCCCCCCAATGTTTACTGAGAAGTATTTGCACATACATTTGTATGTATGCTTTTACTTCGATACTTGTAATGAAATCGATCTTACCTTGTTCATCTGCACATGTGTGCATGTGTGTGTGCACGCACTTTTCAATCTGCATTCAGCTCTCAGTCTCCCAGATTCTCTGCTTGGGTTTTGATGCTTAATCTCCTTAGCATGGCCTCAAAATGGAAAGCTTGGCATCTCTCACCTTTCTTATTCAACTGAGCCCTCTGCCTTGCACATTGTATGGTCTGGTCACACCAGATCCATTTCATTCCTGCAACATGCCAGGTATGTCTATGCTTCTCTCTTTTACACAACTCCTGCTCGTAGGGGTCCCGAAATGACCTTCCTTCCCTTGTCCACTAGGCAAATGATATCTCAGTCCTTAAAATCCAACTTTCTTCTCCAGCGTTTTCTTCCTAACTCATCAAGTGAAATTGAGCCAACTCCTGGAAACCCGTCCTTCCTTTGCATAATTCTCACCTCACATTGCATTGTGATTATCAATACAATTCTTAGGTTTTACCTCTTGATATTTTTCTTATTACCAGTAAAGGCATACTCAATGTCAAAATTTTGGAAAATAAATTGTATAAATGAGGAAATAAATACTTCCTGCCATTTATCCCCTGCCTCCCATTTTTAAGCACAACAGATATCTTTCTTCTATTGTCTGAACAATCTGTATACCCTGAGCATTTTCATGCACCATGACTAAACGTTCTTTGGGACTCCTACTTCTGATGGTAGTGTAATTACCTGTCAGGATGTACAATAAATAATATATCCCTTCAACCCCCTACTATTGAGCTACTCGATAATTTAAAATTTTTCCCATTGTAAGTAATGATGCGACAAACTTAATTGTCCACATACCTGTTTGTTTTCTTAGAATGGTTGCTTGGAAATGAAATTGTTGGGTCAAAAGGGGTGATATTTTAAAGCTCTATGTACATAGCACAGATTATTTTCAGAAAAAAATGCTTTAATTAACATGCCCACCAACATTATAACGGAATGCCCATTACACTTCATGATAACCATCCCTCTACCCATGGATTTTTTTTAAAAGGGATCAATGATTTTTCTTCAAATGGCAACACAGCTAAATCCTTTATGTGACTGTGTGTATGCACATGCATGTGTGTACTGTCATACGTACAATTCTGGGAATTGTATGAGTACATCCTTTCCATCTTTTCCACTGGCGCGGTGATCTTTTTCTTATCCATTTGTAAGAGCTCTTTCTTCAAATACTAAAATACTTCTTAGGTCATATTCATTTTGAGTATTTCCCAGATTCGCTGTTTTGTCACCATTTCATCACTTATATTTCTGATATACCAAAGTGGACAGTACAATTTCTCCATTCTTCTCTCTGTGTTTTCTTCCTTTACGGTTGTTTCTTCACATGCCTGTCTCCCTGATGCGTCTTGACCTCCATGAGCACAGGTGTTCTACTTCATTTGTCTTTGTGTCCCCAGCATTTTCTGGAATGGCAGTGCCACTCAGTAAATCCTTGCCAGGTTGTATTGCATTGTATGTTCTTAGTAAAAGTCATGTCTTATTGCTTTTACATATTAAAATGCATATATTTATCATTTATATATATTGAATATACTTAATATTGCATACATATGCCTATCTATATTCAATATTTTAATATTTCTCATAAATATTTAAATAGATCCATCAAACCACATACAGGGGTATCTCAGTACTCGTTATTAATTGGTCCCAGGAGGGGCAATGAGTACCAAAAATGTTGAGTACCAAAATTTTACCATAAGAGAAAGGGTAGCGAGTCACAGGCAACGGATACTGACAAGTCTTGCTTGTGTGCTGAGTGCCAAACAAATGACAAATACTGGGACAATCACATCAAAATGCGTCGAGTAGTAGATTTGACACATTTTAAAGCCGTCGAGTACCAAGGTATTGACTGTGTTCTGAGAACTGGCATAAAAATGTCTTGGTGTACCAAGGATGAGCCATGCAGTACGACGGTGAAGACAGAATAGCTCGCATAAGACAGGCAGGGAGTATTTGCTGCTGACATCAGTGGAAGACAGCCTATCAAAATGCTGGATCACTTTAGCTACCAGAGTAGAATGCTATTTTTCAGTATCAAAACCCGGAACATCCCAAAGGGAGCCTGAGTATTTTTTTTTATTTTTATTTTTTTGTATTCTCCAAAGCATAAAGATATCATATCACTTGAAAATCTTCACTCTGAATATATTCTGAAATAAATCCTATCGATTTCAAATAGCTATATAGTTTAGTGAAGATTTCTGAAACCAGTTGGTGTTGAGGATATAGCTGTGACTTGTAGAACAAACGCAGGATGGATTCAGGGACATGTCATACAAAGTCCGCCCAGGAAGCCCGAGAGGGAAGATGGCAAAGGAGAGAGAAGGTGCGGATGACCAGTCCCAGGCCATGCCCTCTGCCAAGCGCTTCTCTGGCATGGCTGCTGCCCATTTCAGAGTCTGCTTAACAGTCTCTCCCCTTCCTACCAGGATGAGGTCCCGCCCAGAGACTGTGGACAGGAGGACCCCCCCTGGAGTAAATCACAGAGCTGCTTAACCACCCACATTCTTTTCAAGAGAGTTCAGCTCCCTGAGCCTTGTCAGGTTAAATTCCTTCCATGGCACCCTGACATCTGGCCAGGTGCAGGGCTCAGCTGAGCTCGGTTTGCCCAGGTGCCAACTAGGAAGCTCACGCTGTAACAGATCATCGCTGTGCAGAGAGAAAGAGGCAGGGACTCAGACCTCACCCGGGGCCCTGAGCTACCCATAGACTTGAATAGAATAATGAGTCCCTTGTCACAAGAGGGGGAAGCAGTGGATTAGAAACATGTGGCAAGCAGCGTCAGGGCACAGGTGAGGAGCGTGCAGACCACACCACGCACAGAAGCCAGAATGGATGCCTGGCATTCCACCTCCCCCTGAAGTCCACACCAACAGCTCTGTTTACTCCTGCCTCAACCCAAATGGGAAATGCAAAGTCCAGATTCAACTAACTTCCAGAAAAAAGGAGGCGCTCTAGGGGGAAGAATAACTTCTTATTAACCTCTAGCATCATCTTCTTATACCCACTCATTGAGTCACCATGCACCCATTCACACTTGCTAGCAAAGCTTTACACCCAACAAAAGGCAGAGCACACAGTGGGTCCTATTCTAGAAAGGGTTTTGGCATCGCGAAGTTCTGAGTTCAAGTCCAGAGTCCATCGCTTCTGTTGGGAAATGTTGGACAGGCCCCTTGAGCTCTCTCCATAAGCCTCCTTTTCTGTACCGGTAGCATAGGACGTGGGCACTGCAGGGGGCATCATATGAGAAGGTGCACACGGGCTGCTGTGAACTAGTGTGTGGCACACAGTAGGCTCCCCTTAAAGAGACACTGCTTTATCACAGGAACATGGTACACAGGCACCGAACATGTGTCTCCCATGAGCCCTGTTTTCAAATGACTCGATCCTTAAACAGCTCTGCAAGATCTCACTTTTTCTACTTTGACCCCAAAGACACTGAAGCACAAAAACTTTGAAGGTCTCACTTGAGTTACCTGATGACAGCTACTTTTCAGATTTGGAGTTTGGGTCCAGGTTTTGTCTCACCGTAAAGCCTGTGCTCTGTCCAAGGTCCCAGGCTGCCTGGTTCAAATCTAGGCCGTGAGGAGCAGGAAGAGGGAGAGGCATTCCTCACTCCTTGGCAAGTGGGCGAGAAGGACGTGGTTACCAGTTACCACCAGCTCTTCTGTCCAACACGGCAAGTCTGAACAGCAACAGGAGGGGCTGATGCCAGGGATCGGGGCCGGCGGGCCACACGGGTCCTGACTCGTTTCATAAGTTGGGTCTCACAAGCTGAGAAGAGTATGTAAATGACAAGAATGGAAAAGGCTGGCTGGTAGGTGAGACATCCCAGGAAAATGAGGCCCTTACCGTCATCACACCTTTCCCATTCAAACTGAACTGTCAACCAAATCAGAGCTGAGGCAGCCTCTCTTTATACAAATATTCTGACAAATCAATGAGACAGGGAAGGTAGAAATGGCATTTAACATGCTACATCCCCTTAGATAGGATCTAGCCATTAGGTATCAGCAGTGGCTGCCATCACACGAAAAGAGAAATTACCAACACTTTGTGCCCTTTGAGGGAAGTACACACCACAAGAAAGCAGTCTTAGCAGTGAATAAAATAAATACGTACAAGAATTTCATCTGAATCTGATCAAGGCTCTCATTCAAGATCGAATTTCAGAAAATTAAAAGGGCAGACAGAACCCCTATAGCAATGGCTCTCAGTCAGAGAGGATTTTAGCCCATAGGAGACATTTGGCAGTATCTGGAGATAGTTCTGGTTGTCACAACTGGGGGAGGGATGTTATTGGGATTGAATAGTAGAGATGGAGGATGTTGCTAAACATCCTCTCACACACAGGACAACACCCACAGCAAAAACATTATGCTGTTCAAAACCTCAATGGTGCTGAGGTGGAGAAGACCTGTGTTACCATAAATGGTTCCATTTTTTCAATAACAGGGGGTGATGGGGTCACTTACAGATAAACTTGAAAGATCTACCTAAAGATTTTTAAAAAAACACAGGCTGTCTGGCAAGGTTCTAACTCCTCACAGGGGTGGTGGTTTAAAGGTGCTCACCTGACAATCATGCATTCAGCTGCACAATTGTTTTTATGTGTTTTCTGCATTATATCCACCAGAACATCGTTTAAAGTAATATTAACAACAAAATAAAAAACCTCACTTTGACTAGGCGTTAATTAGCTTATAGCTACTGAATTAGAAAACGATTTTGTTTTAAGATTTATCCAAGGGCATAATTTCTTTTTTCTGTGTTTTCCATAGGGGTTTAACAAAATTATTTCTAACCTTGCCCATCCCTTGCTTAGTGCTAGAGACAACCAGCCAAAGTTGCACAGAGGTTAAAGCAGCACATAGCGGAATAATTCAGCACAGGAGCCATGCAGTCAGATAGCCTGGGTTGTCACCCCATTCTGTCTTCCTCAGTTCCCTCCTGCTCTTTGAGCTTGAGGTTCCTCCTCTCTGAAATGAGGTTAGTTACTGTATCTTCCTGGTTTATTGGAGTCCTAGCCAAAGACTCTATATAACTTGATTCTCAAAATAGCTCCTTTTATAAAACATATGTACTGATTAATTGCTCCATGTGTATTTGCGGAGTGTCAAACATGTGCTGAAACCAGTCCTTGGAGGCTACGGTACAGAGAGATCCAGACTCCATCCTTCCATCCTCCATAGGAAGAACTTAGCTTCTGTGACTGCCGAGAGTCATGCAGTTCTGTTTTATTACTGAAACTCACTATGTTTAGGCCCTACACTTATTCCTGACTTAAAATGAGCAGGCTAAAGGTCCGAAAACTGGCATGCATATGCCGGTTACATGCCATATAGCCTTCTTTGGGCATCTGCTGATCACCAGACCCTCGGCAAAGAACTTTCCATTCATTGCCTCATTTAATGCTCAAAATTGCCATGTGAAAGGAAGGTACTGTCATTATACTCTTTTTCAGATATGAAAAGTAAGGCTCCCAGATAATCGTTAGCTTTCTCAAAAGCTGCACAGCTGGTAAATGTCAAAACCAAGATTCAATTGAACTAGTGTTAACTTGGGAGCCTGTCATCTAATTTAAAATCCAGTGGGTCTTGTCACGCTATTTTGATGCTGCTTTTAACAGGCCAAACCATTACCTTCCTGGTAGGACCATTACCTGTTTTAAAGGCATGATTTGCCTGTGACATTGATTCTAAAGTTTCTTCTAGATCTTTAAGTCTGTGAGATTCTCTGAAAAGAACTGAAGTCTGAAGGAAAGACAAAAAAAAACAAAACAAACCCAGTCTTGTCCTTTACAGAAATTGGTAAGGTGAACAACATGAATAAATGAAGGCATACAGCTAGCATTGGGAGACTGAAAAATTGTACTTTAGACTAGTGGTTCTTGAATTGCATAAATCTTAAAACCACCCCCTGTGATTCAGATTCAGAAAGTCATGGGGTAGGCCCTCCAAAATGCATTTCTAACACAGCCCTAGGTAATAATACTGACACTCTTGGTCCAGGGGAGCACATTTTGAAAGTGGAGTCTTAGATGCACCTCTGTTGGCTCTGAAATAGTAGAATGTTTATTCACCCTTTCTGAGCATTCATGTGTCTCCATAAAGAAAGCAGTCATGAAGTATAAAGCACAGGATAGTTGGGGGGAAAGCTTTCTGAAAATGGCAAAGCACTAACACAGCACTTCTCAAACTTGAGAGCCTCAAATGACCTAGAGGCTTGTTATTAATAAATGCAGCTTCTCAGAGCCCAGGCCCCCAGCCCGCCCCCCACTGCACAAGGCCTGGGTTAGCGCTTTGAAAACTTACTTTGAAACAATGCACCCAGGTAAGAAGGAAGCGGAAGATCTGCAGACCATCTCTTATAAATCCATTGTTAAATAAAGACAAGTCCCAGAGCATGTACAAAAATAATCCTCATGACCCTCGGCTCCCAAGGCCAGGGCTTGCTCTAGAGACTGGGCACCCACAAAACTGTATGCTCTTAGATATTCCACAACAGAAAGTAAGAGAAAGAGTATGCATTTCATTTTTTTTTTCAATGGAAACATCTAAGTCAAATGATTTGACTTTAGGACCTTCAGAGTGAATTTTATATGAGAAAAAATATATATCATTTGAGATGAAAGAAAACTCCTCGTGCACTCTGGAATCTTTTGATTTAGAGCAGGAATCACACTTAGGTGTGAATTGGCAATATCTCCGAAGACAGGCGCTGGATAATCGGGGTAACTGCAGGTGCACCTGACATAGTATCGCTTCCTCCAGCAAGGACAGCAGCACAGCCCGAGCAGTTTCAACGTCTTCATCACTTTCCTCGTTCTTGCAGAATCCAGGGAATTTCGCGTAATTCTTCACACCTTCCCTTAGGAATTATGAAGTGTCAGCGACCACAGAGACTATGCACTGTTTGCAGTAACACAGAGGACTGGGTAACTGAGATAACAAGTTGCAGGAAACACGTTTACATTCCAGACTGAAACCCAGGGCCTGGCCATGACAAAGTATCAAGTGGCAAGAACTGATTTATCAATGCCAATCACTCACCACATGCTGCTGTAGTGAGCAAATTCTGAATTTTATGTCTTAACACACTGATCACCATTGATACACATGAGGGAAGTTAAAACCCCACTAGGTGAAATGTAGAGGGGCATTTATGTAGACTGATTTTGTCACATGGACTGCTTGTGATGCAATGTGTTCCATAGGATATGCTGAGGGCTGAGCCACACGACTCAGCCTGAGGAAGTGTTAATGAACTTGGTCAATCCTAATGAACTGGGTCCTCCTCCCAGGAAAGGACTGTCCTTAGAGTCCGGTCTATAATCTCTTAAAAAGTGTGCCACATGTGGGCATCCTTTGATATAGCCAAGATGCCTATGTATAAAGAAGGACTCCTCACTTCGACTTTTATTAATGCCTTTTCTTGATTTTTAATAGTAATGAATCTTCATGGAAAAGCATTTTGAAAAGTCAGAAATATAAAATAGATTAAACAAAGCTAACTAAATAAATAACTGAATGACAGAGGGATAATCTTATCACCCTATGATAACTATCATTAGTTACCATGTTGATTTCTTGCCTTCTAATTATTTTCATCTTTTTTGTTTTCAAAGTAGAGACTGTGGTATATACAAGTTTTATCATGCATCTGCTAGCTGATCAATTCTATATCACAAGTGTGTTTCCAGATTATTAAAAATATCTTCAGAAATCTAATGGATGACCTCAAATTTAAGTTGTATGAATGAGCTGTTGTTATTTAAAGATCTCCTATAAAGGGTGGTCATTTACCATGGTTTCACTTTTGACTCCATTAAAAAGGTGATGAGCAGCACTAAATAACATACTGCAAGAAGTCACCTGGAAGAATATTTTGTTGTAACTCAACCTTTGTGTTTCCGTATCTCCTAAGGCTAGAAAGGATGCAGGCACTTAATCAGACAGTTATTATTTCTCCAAGTCACTGTTTGAGACTAGAGGTTCCATTTTTTTTTTTTTTTTAGGAAGGTATGATACATTTATTCAGTAGACACCTAGAATCAAATTCTTTACACAAGCCAGAGTTTAGTTTCAAAGAAGTATCCATCTGGCATACTACACAACCTAAGAACACTGTGTTCGAATAACGCAAAATGATGTCTAAACTGCTCTTCTACCCTCTAATTCCGATAGTCCTTTTAAAAACTTGTTCTTAAAACCATCAAGCAAGGGTAAAATAACTGTAAGTCAGTTACTCTCGTGACTTATTCCATTCTCCTGAGACATGCTGTGATAAAAAAAAAAAATAGAGAAGGATATGTAGCTGTTAGTTATCATCACTTCATGTAACTTTTAATTCAAGTAACAAATACCATTTCAGTTCTATGTATTCATTATGCCACTAAATTGCAAACGAGAGAAGCCAATTCTAATGAAATGTAACCATAGTTTCTTTTGCGTATTACATATTATAAGTGGGTAGCACTTTAAATTATGGTACACAGAACAGCATATAATTAATTCTGAATAAAAGATAATGTATTCTTGCTAAATACAAGTTATTTTAAAAATCTCTTAATGAAGAACTAAGCATATGCTATACTGCACTGTGAAAATGTTTAGCATATGCTGATAGAGCCAACACTTTGCATTTATTATTATATTTATTTTCAATAATAATGTATTATTTAAATGAACACAAAAAACTTAATCATTAACATTCCAAATATAGAACATATATGCAAATTATGGGAAACTTTGGCTCCCCGCAAATCGTCACTAAATAACTTTTTGATGACATGGTGCCATTGCAATTTGCAATAGAATGAGAAAAATGGAAAAGACTGTTACTTTTAAATCACAGAACAGATGCACAGTGAATTTTAAAATTTAGATACAGAGATAAACATTGCTATTCTGAAAATTGGTATGTTTCTAAGTTTTCATGCAATAGCCAAGCTTAACTGTAGACCTTAAATTCCACTTGACTTAGTATTGGGTTTACAACTCCCTTTCCGATGTTGTGCTCCTGCTTTTATAATAATACGAGGTCTGGCTGGGAAAAATCCAGCCATAAATGCCTCTGTTTGTCTTATCACATGGCTGGATACTTTCCAGACAGCCCTCGAATATCCTGACAGCTCTGTGCTCTTACCATCACATTGTGGCACCTCACAGAGCATGATGAGCCCTTTTCTTCATTCTAGGTCTAAATAATCACCATTATCACCAGGAAGGCAAACACTGACACCTCAGAGGGAAATGTCTTGTTTGAAGGTACTAGAGGAGACAAGGGACAGAGGTGCCCAGAACTCAGGGCTTCAGTGGTTCTGAGCCCAATGCTCTGAAGGGTGGGGTGCTTCCGGAACATCAGCAGCGCTGGTTGAGCTGAGTGTATCCGTCTATTTGTAATCCATGTCATCAAGTCTCCTTGTGGGAGGAGGCCTTGGAGGATTGTGTTAAAGGAACATGGAGAAGAGGACAGGAGAGGGCCTCTAAATTCCATGATAGCGTCACTCATCCAAGAATCTTGGTTATTAGGATGCTTGCCCACTTGAATTAAGCAGCCCTGGAGATGCATCTATATATACAGCCATAGATCTGTATGTAAATACAGAGATACCGTGTGTGTAGTTTTCTGTTTTTGTTTAAGCAAGTGTTAAAGGTGCTAGTTTCTTTGTAAGATTCTTGGGGAGAAATTCCACTGACATCAGTGTCAAGGAATGTTTTGTCTTACCTGGATACTAATGCGTTTTTATTTTGTGGTGGTTGTACTTGTATAACTCTTAGTGTTTCTCCAGTCGCTTTGGTTACTAGGAAACCATGCTGTGTATGTCATAAATTATGGTGTGCTTTCCACCAAAGTCCTTCACTGTATCTTCCAGCCTTACTCTTACTTTCCTTTCCCCTCATCCTAATTTCTTTAACTTTCCTTTTTCCTTTGTTGAAATCTTAGCGCACTGCTGCTATTGTTTGAAGGCCATGTCCGTTCCTCTTAAGAACAGGAAAGACCATAAACAAGTAGACGAGCACATAGGCCGTATACTTTGAGCTCTTCACATGGCCAACCCCTGGGAATTCAATCACCTTTCTCCTGGCAGCCTGCCCAGAGCTTTAGCTAAATCCTAACACACAGTAATTCCTTATTAAGACAGAGTTGGTCCTAATGTCCATCCAAGGAACATGTATTCAGAGAACAAGACTTCTAGATAATTAATTTTGCTTTCAGTTATCTGACATTCAAGAGACCTTTTTATAGTTCTAAATGTGTGCATTGCAGCATGTATCAGAAGATAGTAAGATTGTCAATTTAATTATATCCTACCCCTCCAGACTATTAGCACTTTGCAGGTAGGGACAAGGGTAGTTTTATCTCTGTATGCCTAGTGCCTAGCACTGTGGCACATGACACAGTAGATATTTTGTTGGGGAAATGGGTGCTTGCTAAAATAACTACTGTGTGCACACGTGCATGTTTGTACACGTGTATTCCTATATCTAAGTATGCATACATCTATAGCTGCATCCAATGCACAAACATCGCTCAAGCAAATCTCACCAGAACCTGTGAGGCAGTGTGTTATCTCTAGTGCAGGTAAGTCATATGGACACACTCACCTGGCTCTTATATAACTGAGCTAGGCTTTGAGTCCAGGTCAGCCTCACTTCTAGATCTTTCCAGGGTGCCATATTGCTTCTCCATGTGACATCATAGTGAGTTTCAACACAGAATCATAACTATTGGTTGTATATAAAGATGTCCCCAGACGCAGAGAACTGACAAGATCTAGAGAGCTGGGGATGGTCAACCATATTCTTCTCGTACTTTTTAGGAGAAACAGTGGGTTTTACAGTACTTTACACTCAGTATGCTTTTTGATAACCATACTACAACATCGAAAATATCTTCTGGCTTAGGAAAAAAGGGTTACTACATGCGATGGCCAGTTATACGTGTCAACTTGGCTAGGTTATAATCTCCAACGACACACCCAGACACTAATCGAGGGTCCCTGTGCAGGTATTTGGTAGATGTAATGAAACGCTCTAATTAGTTTACTTTAAATAAGCAAGATTATCCTAGAGAAGCTGGGTGAGCTGTATTCAAGCAGTTGAAAGCCACTAAGGGCAGAAGAGTAGCTTTTCTAATGAAGAGGAAATCCCACATGTGACTGAAGCTTCACCTCACAGCCTAGGGGTCCCACCGGCCCTTCCTGCCCCAGGCATTTCAAACTCACCTGACCAACCTTCAAGTGCTTACACCAACTCCTTTCTGGCAGAAGTAACACCCCCTTTTTATGAGCTGGTAATCTATACCAAATCTTTTATTACAAAATCATAAGGTTACTAAGACAACAATGCTTCAGTATTTCTGATGGACCCTGTATGTGTATCCTTCTGGTTGTATTTCCCTGGTAGGGTCCTGAAAAATACGCCATCAGTATTTACAAATGGGAAACTTCAGAAAATTCCAGACTCAAGGAAATGAAAGACGCTCAGGCAATCTCTTGACAGCAACCAGGAACACATTTTAACTCTCCATGAATGACAGCTGTCTTCTTACCTAGATCTAAAGGTCAAACTTCAGCTGGTTCAATAAGAAAAATGCTGTGTTTCCACGTTGCCCTTTTTTTTTTTTTTTTTTTTTCTGACAAGTTCTTGGAAAAAGTGATTTACAGTAGTTTATTGTATTTCAAGGAAGGCACTGTTGCAAAAGACCATGTGGATGTTTTTGTAAATTCTCTTCTCATTAATACCTTTATCTCGTTGTTTTACACAAAAAGCATTTTGGTTTGTGAGAAAAATATGTAAATTTTCAAATCATGATTTTTCTGCAGAAGAAGCAATAGGCAAGATAATATACTGTGTAAAGACGAGGGGTGTGAGCATCATGGGGACCTGGGTTGCTCACTGGATGACCCTGGTCACATTAGCTTCTATTAGTCTCCGTCTCCTCATCTGTGAAATGAAGGGATGCTCTACCTGATAAATCTCTATGAACTATAGTTGTTATGGCCCTTCAACAATGAATCTTTCAGAATGATCTTCATTCTCTAGGGCAGTGTGCTTCTTAACGTGGCATTATAGGACCAGATAATTATTGTTTTTTGTTGTTGGGTGGGGTGCTGTGCTGTGCATTGTAGGATGTTTAGCAACAACCCCGGCCTCAACCCACTAGGTGCTAGTAGTAAGCCCCTACCCAGTTGTGACACCCAAAAATATTTTCAGACCTTGCCAAATGTCCCCTGGTGGAAAGATCATCCCTGACTGATGACCACTGCTCTGGGGGTATAATAATAACAAAAATAATAATAATAATAATTATAATAATTATTATATAATTATAATAATAATAATTATTATTATTATTGTTATTGTTGTTGTTATTATTATTGCTTTTTAAATTTTAAAGACTTTAAGTATAAAATACATATAGAAAGCACAGCTCTATGAATTACTATAAGGAAACACATCCACGTAATCAGCCCTATAAAAAAGAACAGGCCCCTATCAGATCCCCCTCCCTCCACAGGAAACCCACCACCCTCCCTCCTTGCAATCAGTACTGGGGACTTTTGGTTGGTAAAATTAAGGCATAAATTTTAAAACATAAGGGAAATTCAGAATATGAGTCAGTAAACTAGTCTCCTATGTGATTCTGCCCACACAACACAGCTTGGCTAAAATGATAATGGAATCAGAAACCATCAGGAGAGAGCAGGTATGCCACCCAAACCCAGAGGAGGATTGCCTTGATGCCTGGGGAGACACAAAGACAGAAACATCTATTGTTTTTTCTTTCCTACCCATTTTTAGTATCCCCTATGCCATCTCCTAATGGGCCGGGAGCATAGTAGGTGCTCATCACATGCGTACTGATCGAGAAAAGAAACTGTGTGACAGAGAGTGAACCTCAATGGGGAGTTAAAACTGCTTGGAATGCAGTCTGAGAATCAGCCAGTGTGAAGATGTTAGCTAATGCTATGACGTTTCTGAATCATCACAAAGAACAAGTATAGTAGAATAGAAGACGCAAGGCCTGGAAATAAAAAATGAACAAAGAAGGCACTAAGGCTCTCCAATACTTAGGAGAAAAGGCTGAGAAGAGTGGCAAACCAAGGAAACCTGCGAAAAAGCTTTTCTTTTCTGAGAAAGGAAAGTATCTTAAGAAAAAAAATAAGAGACAGTGATTTTATAAAAGTTGGAATGAGAGGGCAGTCAGGGGTATTTCCTACCAGAATGGCATTTATTGGTGATATCCAAGGTGGGTAGACAGTTGCTATACTTAATGTCCTTTGAGAAAGCAATTTCATGTCCTTCCATTTATAGCTAACACTATTGTCAAGGGAGAAGATTACGTTTAACGTAAAATGGATTATTAAAATTAATGTCACCTATTTCCTTTTTTAATTGGAGTACTAGAAAAATTTAAACTACATATGTGGTTCACATATGTGGCTGGTGCTTTATATCTGTTGGATAGCCCTGGCTTAGAGAGCTATCATGCTGAAATTTCAATTATAAACATATAAAAGTTCAAACAACAAAGGATTGGTGGAGAATGTTGAGTTTTTAATATCCTTAGAACTATGCAAATATGATTCAGGCTGAGAAAGAGTATTATTTATGTCGATTTCTTTAAAAGTAAAGCTTGAAACCTTAATAAGCAATGGAAAGCTAATCCTTATCAAATCCAGGGAAGGGTTTGGTGTAGAAGAGAGAAACAATAGCTTAGTAAACTTTAGTAGAGGGAACGGAAAGGAACAAATGGGTATGGAGTTAGTGAACTTGGATCCAAACTCCATCAGTCACTCACTGGCCATATAACCCAGAGGAAAATGTATAAACTCACTGAACCTCCACTCCTCCACAAAATGGAAATAATAATATATACTTCTAACTCATAGGGTTACAGCTAACATTTACTAGGCACTCACTTGGATCGTGGTAGGGGCCATTATCATCAGGAAACTGAAGCAAAAAAAGGACACGCCATACTGCGTGGCCACACAGCTAAAAACTGCCATCAGGATGAACTATACATGAAGGGTTCTGTTGCTGTTTGGGGTTTTTCTAAGGGGCCCAGAGGGCAGAGGGGACGAGGCAGAGGCTGAGCCATAGATAGCAGGAGACTAGGGAATATTCCCAGCTGGGCTGAGCTGCTGCCAGGAATGGCCTGTAGGAGTTTCCCAGGCATGTGATTGGGCCCCAAATCCTGGATGACCTCTAGCTACAACATCCCCACCACACAAGGTCACCTCATGGAGTAAGTCACGTCTCAGTAACTATCCAGCCTGGCACCTCTGCACTAGACATGATTACTTCCGACAAACTCATTTCTTGTTCAATTTGATATGAAAATTAAAGTTGTATTAGTGCAATTTCTCACATGTAAATGCATGTGAAGGGCACCGTGCACGTTCTGCTACAGCAAACGCAGCTGAGCCTGGAAAGGAGGTGCAACAACATGGTACAGCTACTGCTTTCTTAATAGCCTCGCTTTGCATAAAGATGCACCCTGCATGGGGAGGCATGCTCAGTGGGCCACACAGATATAATCAACATCACTTTCTCAGAAGAAAACCATCTTTAGAAAACACAATGCTAATCAGATTGTTTCCCATGCAAATGTAAAAATAAGGGAAACAATACTAGAGACAGTATCAATATTTTCACCATTAAGCAAAGACAGGCAATCCTTGAAGGGTGATGCTATTTTCATGAATTTAATCAATTCACATTCTTACCCACAAAGCCTTTCTTATTCCCTTTGTTTTCACAACCATTAATTTAAATGAGTCAGGAGACAGGTTAGGGAGGCTCTTTGCCAGAACTGAGAGCTAAGTCCTGAGTTCCCAAGAGCCTACCATCAATTTTGTTTTCATTGTCCAGTTAAAAGTCTGAATCCCAGGAGTTGGGTTAAGAGGAGAATAAGACATGCATCCTTTGGGTCAAGCGGGGTGATCAGAACTTCTTTTGGGACTTTTTAAACAGTGCTCCGCTGTTCTGGACCCCTCCTGTGGGAAGGCAATTTTCTATTCCAACCCTCTTCTAAAAAAGAGGAAATGAATCCAGACCAGGGAAGGGAGTTGCTTCTTGTCCTGCAGTGAGCTGGTTAACAAAAAAGGGATGGGCGAAACGGTGGATCCAGTGGTGGACAGATAAAAATGGGCCATGAATATTAGAGCAGATAAAGAAATACACAAAGCACAGAGACCCTGTGGCCTTCGTGTCTTTGACCAAAACTTTGCCAAACTGATGTTTGCAATTACATTTGTTTTGGCACATTTGATGCTTCTTAATGTCCTCTTCAAATCCAGTGTAGATAATTCTTTTATTTCTCAGAGTGTGGGTCCTTATTAATATGCATCTGAGCAGCTGCAACAAGACTCTCCTTTTATGTGACGGCTGTCTGGAAAGTATCCAGCCATGTAAGTGTTCTCGTTATAGTGATAATGGCTGGATTTTTCTGGACAGGCCTCATGTATGTCGTACAAGTTCACAGTGCTGCACGACACAAAGTGCCCACTAATGGACGAAGACTGATTACCTGTCTTCTCTCAACACCCCCTAGAAATACACTGCAAACGCTGAGTGCAAAACAAAGGTTCTGGTGTGACACTCTTAGTGCCATCTTCCCTTCATCTATGCCGGGACCGGACAGGAACCAACATTTCAATACAGGACATGGACCTTGGAAACACAATTTCTTTTTTTACCTAGCACATCTTTTTAAATATTTAAATCATATGAGCACATTAGAGAAAACATAACATTCAGTATCATCTATACATTACCCTGGGTAGGGAGAAAGCCAAGAATCCATTCATCTTGGATGCATTAGAAGAGTTACAGGAAAAGTTTTCTGGATCTTCCAGGTCCTGAGTTCGAATCCTTTACAACTGTCTAGCCTTAGGATTTGGGGCCCTTATTTATGGGGTTGGGAAGATGCAATGAGATCATCTCGAAAAAGCACACAGTCCAGGACACTCAGTAAACACTTCACAACATAGCCATTCCCATTCCTCTTCAACGGTTAGTAGCAAGCCTCATGACCCTACCCCTCGAAGCCTCGTAAATCTGTCTCCGCATAACAGAGCAGTGAGGAACATGGAATCTCTCCATTCAAATCCCTATTTTCCTTCTTATTAAATGCACAACACTGGAGAAAGTTGTTTACCCTGAGTCTTGGTTTCCATGTTTCATAAGTGGGGATAATTATACAGCTTCTACCTCATTAAGGTTACAGTGAGGATGGATTGAGATAACTTGTGAAAAGTGCCAAGCTCAGTGTGTATATACAGTAAATGCTCCGTACGCATAAGCTATTATAATACCACCACCACCCTTGTCTCAGCTTCATCATCTCTGCCATAATACCTAACCCATCCCCTCCAGCTCTCCTGATTGCAGTCCCTGAACCTATCAGTTCTTCTCAATGCTGGTCCAGAAACCATTTAGTAAAGCATTGAACATATCACTCCCCTGCTCCAAACTCTGCAAAGGCTGCCTCGGGCAGGGGTCCCCAATGAGATCCATCTGTGGCCAGTTAGGAACCGGCCGCACAGCAGGTGAGCGGCAAGGTGAGCAAACGAAGCTTCATCTGTATTTACAGCCACTCCCTACCGCTCCCATTACCGCCTGAGCTCTGCCTCCTGTCAGGGCAGCAGCGGCATTGGATTAGTTGTACAATTATTTCATTACATATTATAATACAATGGAATAATAACAGAAATAAAGTGCACAATAAATGTAATGCATCTGAATCATCCTGAAACCCTCCCCCTGCCATCCCTGGTCCATGGAAAAAGTTGTCTTCCAGGAAACTGGGCCCTGGTACCAAAAAGGTTAGGGACCACTCACTGGGCTCGGGCCAAGGGAATGAAGTTCAAAGCCCTGAATCTGGCATGCCGCTACAGAGTCCCAAACTTGTCATCCTGCAGGCATCTTTTGCCCACCATCACACGCAGGCCCATTCTGCTCGGGCAAATTACAGCAGAGCGTGCTTGTCCCTGTGATTTGCCTGCAGTGCTCCTTTGAGATGGGATGGTCAGAAAGCACCAAGCCAAGTGATTTGTGGAAGCAGGTTGGAAAGCCAGCCCATTTGAGAGCTGGAAAGGACCCAAAAGGACACTTTACAGATGAGGAAACTGAGGTTAATTGGCTTGCCCAAGGCCACATGGTTATTTATCAGCAACGCAGGGCCTGGTCTGCCTGGAGGGAGGGAACCGCAGGGGCAGCCTATTAAGGGAAATTTGTCAGCAATTGGCCACAAAATTGCTGACAGGTGATCTTTCTCCATCCGTGAGAAATGAGACGGAAGTTATGCACCGACTACGGAAAAGAACAGCAGGCCTGCCTCTCTGGTTGGAAAAGCAGGGCAAGGCAGGGGTGGAGCAGACGGGGCGAGGGCAGCTGAACCGATTCCGCAGGACCCATCCCTCACTTCAGAGATGTGTCCTCTCAGGCTACATTCGTCTGCTGACGAATGAGCCTGAAGCGCACGGCTGGGACTTGCTAAAGGTGAAGACCCTCTGTGATGTCGGCAATAGGAACGGTGATGAATAAAACAAAGGATCACCAATACATCACACTTGGAAGGCAAGTGTGCCCAGCTCTAACTGCTAAGTTGCACGTTTTTACTCTAAGATAATACTAATAGTGACAGTTCATTTATATAGTGCCTCTTAGGTCCCACAAGTAATAATAAAAATGAAAACTCTATTCTATTACAGCCATGTCTGTACATAAAGCCTACAGTGGAGCGAGGCAGCTCAAGTGATCTCCCTCACTATCAAGATATTTTAGGGCCCAATGCCATGAAGTGGGATTGTGTGCATAAATTAACCCTGATTTTCAAATGGGGTTTTGGAATGTAAACACTGTTTTGCCGCTACTGTTGATGAACTATTTCATAAGACCTTTAAATATGTTGTTAAATATTTTTTAAAAACCCTTTAAATATGCATGCTTTAATCAGTAGACAATGGAAAGTAGATAGCCACAATGCAGCTGCTCAGCCAGCCTCACCTAGGTTTGGTTCCTCATCCTGGCTTTGTGATCTGGGTGTATGTACACAGTGACCAGTCGGAGTATCACACAGCAATTACAATGCACAGCTCCAGAGTTCTGTGCAGCTGCTTGAGGACTGGGTCGGGTCTGGGTCAGAAGATGCATCAGCCACAAAAATCAGAGCCGCTGTATGTTTCAACTGCCCAGCCCATTAGCCAGGCTGCACGGAGTCTCAGAAGCTCTGACACCCCGGGCTTCCCCAGAAGGCTTCTGTCTCTGGAGGAGTGACGCTGATTTCTTTCAAAGGTGGTCTAAGTAAAGTTGCCCTGGGAAGATGGGATAAAAGGCACATGGAGCTTTTACCCGTGTGTCCTTGCTGTCGAAATGTGCCGAGCTGTAAGCACTGCCAACCTGAATGACTACCCCATCCTTGGGCCAACACAGAGGCCACACTGCCAGAAGGGGGTGGGTGCCTCCCCTCCAGAAGCTGGGAAGGGGTGGGGGGCCACCTGTCCGTTCTCACGGGGGCACCTTTCATGCCGCCATCAACACCTGGAGAGTTCCTGTGCATTCCAAGCTGGCTTCTCCAAGATGGTTGGCTCAGAATCCTCCTCTCTATCCAGCTCCCCTTGGACCAGGATCCACTTTGGACTCTCGTCCCTGAATCTGGCTTTATTTCTCCAGATAATATTTTGGGGAATTCTGCACTGGCTCCACAGCCAGCGTTCATGGGCCACTTTCCCACACAACCCACCCTGTCCCTTTCAAGAAACCACTTGCCACCCACAAGCCTGGCTGCTACGCCATTGGCCACAGCTGCCCACCCAATTCCCCCCTCGTCTGCTGAGCTACATCACTACCTAGGCTTTGGCCTAGGTCCTCCGTACTGCCCAATTCTTTCTCCACCCAAATGGCACGGTTTAACATTCAATAAAGGCTCCCCTATGCTCTCCTCACACACCAACATCTATCCATCTGAGCATCATCGTTGTATCCAGCATTTGAGGATAACTCTAACGCCAGACGCCCCACTCAGCATCCCAGTGGGTAGAGTTTCTCACAACAATCTTGCAAGGCGATGCAAGGAACTGAAGCCTCTTGGGTTTCTTGGCTCAAAGCCACAGAAACAGTCTCTGGAGCCTAGGTCTTGAAGGAAGACTAGAGAAACAGGCTCAGAAAACGGCCAGGAAGGTTAGAAGCCTGGGTCAGAACCTCAGACCAGGTCCTGCCATAGAACCAGAACCAGGTAAGTTCTTCATGGCCAGTGATGTGTGTATGCGTGTGCGTACACACGTGTCTGCGAATGTGAAAGATACTGAATCCAGATTTAAAACACACGAGGAAGGGGGTGCTGAGCCAGTGCTCTAGCTTCCGGGCGAGCGAGGAGAGGCTCTCTGCGGCCCTGCCCGCCCCTGGAGCAGAAGGAGGCTCTTCTTTCTACAGAGAATCTCAGTGTAGCTTATTCTCCAGAGCAAGGGGGCCTGATGCCGCGCCACCCTGCAAACAACAAGCAAGCAAACGAAACGACAACTGTGTGGTACAGGGAATGAGTGACAAGTAGGATGTTGTAGTCCAGGCTGCAGAATCACTCAAAAGTGGGTGTCATGTGTGGTTTAACCAGATTCGGTCCCTGATTCTATTCTGTCATCCTTGTTCCTGGTATTATTTTATTTTTTTTTTACCAAGCAAGGCTGGTAACTGAGTAAAGCAACACAGAGCATGAGGACAGGAGGAATGGCATATTCTGGATAGTGGACGAAAGGTTTAAATTTTAAAATGTGTTGGGGGGCTGGATCAATTTACTGAACCTAAGAGTAACAACATATAACAGGGATAATAACAGAGACCGTGTACCTCTTTGAAGCTATTTTAAATGTTAATATTGTTCACTACCAGGGCTTCTGTATAAGGTAGATATTATGAGCCCGGTGTTACAGGTGGGGAAACGGAGATGCGGATGAAATGGGTTGCGTAGCTGGAAAGTAGCAGGGCCAGGCTCTGAAGCCAAGCAGCCCGTCAGAGGGCCCTGCTAACATGACCAAAGGCACCTCTTCATGCCTTACGTGCCCAGGGACAGGGGGGCAGGAAATGTGACTTCACAGCAGCACATCAGGAAAAATAAACAAGTAAACTGTGGAGCGCAAATCCTCTGGGTGATGTGACTTGGCAATAAAAGCTAATGTAATGTAGCCTCGGGCTGCAATAAAAGAAGGGAGCTGATAGTCTAAGTGACTACATTTCAGTCTTCAGTCCTTCCAAAGGGGCTAAAGCCAAAATAAATGGGAGTATTCACTCTGGAGGTGTTAAGAATGGGGGGTGGGCAGCTTAAATACTGAATAACGGCAAAGTGGAGGCACAATTACATGTTCTGCATGACCTCAAAGGCTAGTATCAAAGAACATGACCTTTGGGGAGATGGAGATCAGCTCAAGCTAAGGGAGTATTTCTAACAGTGAAAGTTGCAGACGCCTTGATGGTCTGTATTCGGGAGGTAGGGGCACCACGTCACTAGTGATGTTGCAGCACAAGGTAGCCACAACGGAGCAGCTGGTGGCACAATGCATTGGTCTGGGTGGCCTCTAGGGTCTCTACCTATCAGGCAGGAGTGCAATTCTGTTGTCCCTTCTCCAGAGCATCCTCGGTCACTAAACTGAACGTGACTGGTCCTTCCTGTGGCCCCGTTTGCTTATGCCTCCTTTGCAGCACTTACTGTATGCTGCCTTGAGTTTGCAGAGATGGACCTAGTATGTTCTGTGCCATTGACACTGTCAGCTTCCTGAGGAAAGACCCTGGGATTTGACAATTCCATGTGCCCAGCCCAGGACCTTCCATTAGAGTAGGTGACAAAGAAATAGGTTTGAAATGGGAGTTCAAACCAAACCTTGCGAGAGAGCCCTGTGAAGGCTTAGGGGTAACCAGGTGAGAACAGCATTCTCACTTTATTATCTATGGAAACTTGGACTGGAGACTTAACAGGTGACTGTAAAGAACAGAGCTGAAGGCCAGGGTCAAATGATATGTTTTGCAAAATATTATCAAATGACACTGGATTTGGTGCCCATTTCTAAGAGATTCATGCAACACCCATATTTAGGACTCATAATTTAACTACCCAATGACCAACAGGGTGTACCTTTACAGTCCAGAGGTCCTCAAACTTTTTAAACGGGGCCAGTTCACTGTCCCTCAGACAGTTGGAGGGCTGAACTGCGGGCCCGGGACGAGTCGGCTGCTAAGCAGGACAGGCAGCGGTGGCAAAAACACCCGGCGGGCCGGATAAATGTTTTCAGCGGGCCGCATGTGGCCCGCAGGCTATAGTTTGAGGACAGGTCTCTCACACACACACACACACACACACACACACACACACACACACACAGAGATCACTTCAAAAAACAAAGCAGAAATCAGAAACCAAAATCCACAGCTTTGCTTGTAGATAGTGGTAAGAGACTGAGTTAAGAACCAAGACTGCCCAGTTCTTATTCCATCTTCCCCTAAACTGCGATGTGATCATACGCATGTCATCATCGTTCCTCAGGATCCCCAGACCCTCATCTCTCAACGAAGGTTGACTGAAACAGCTGATAATTCAATGAATGACTTCAGACCTTTGCTTCCTGAGAGTTCTACTTGGTAAAGTGGAAGGTCCACCCTCATTCCAGAACAAAGTATATATAATCGCTGTGCAGTGGTTACTGTCTGCAATAAGGAATCCGATTTAAGAAGCCACATGTGAAAGGGGACAGTGACAAGATGGAATGGACAAGATGAGGATGGCAGGAGAAACTGAGTCTCATCAAATTAGCTGAAGCATTGAATGGCAGAGAACCCTGGCACAGCAGTTAAGTTCGGCATCAGTTGCCTGACTTTGAACTCGTTTGGGTGTGGAACACTGGGAATGTGTTTTTTGCTTGTTTGCTTGCTTGTTCTTCCCTCTGTAAGATGGAGCAATAATCCTACAAGCTCATAGGGTCACTGTGGACAAGTCTCATATTACTGTATTTTCTGGCGTATAAGACGACCGGGCGTATAAGACGACCCCCTAATTTTACAGTTAAAACATAGGTTTAGGCCTATATTCGCTGTATAAGACTACCCCCCACTTCCAAGGCTGTAGTCTTATACAGCGAATATAGGCCTAAACCTATGTTTTAACTGTAAAATTAGGGGGTCGTCTTATATGCCAGAAAATATGGTATATGGAACGTTCTTAGCACAGGGCCTGCAGCCGGCTAAGTGCTCCATAAATGCTGGCCTTTCCCTAGTATCTGACACCCATTTTCAAGTATTTGTAGGGCTAAAAAGAAGGAGAAAGTGATGGGAAGCAGGGACAAAATGCAACTAGTGGGAGAAAGTTACAAGAGAGGGGTATTCTAGCTCCTCATGCAATGGGGAATTTTAATGAATAGTTGAATGCATCAGGTCTGGTGTCATGGGTTCTCGGAGAGGTCCTTAGCAGGCTGTCAGGACATTAAGAAGCTGTGGGATTAGTGGCAAAGAGAAAACCTGCTGAGAAGAGTTAGACCAGAAGACCATGGGAGCTCCTTACATGGATAAGATTTGGGATCCTGCAGGGGCATGGGGTCAGCCGCCAGCCTGGCTCTCTGTCCAGCTTCTTCAGGAAGCTAGGGAGGCCCTGAGCTGGCGAAATGCATCCCCCTTAGTAGAGAAGTGGCATCCCCAGCTCAAAAACCCTGCTTTCCTTCCTCTGGCCTCATGAGTTTAAGCATGTGTGTTTCTCCATTTGTAAGATGGAGACGACAGCACCCTCCTCACAGGGTGACTGCGCAGAATAAATGAGGTACTAGGTACAGTAGCCCACACACAGCACCTCAGAACGTTGGCTCTCTCCCCTCCCCTTTTCCAGGCAAATATGAGCTATTATTTCCTGTCATTTCAAGGCATGCTCAGGAGGGATGGCGGGCCTGGGGCAGAACAGACGACACAAGAAGGCCGCAGATGAGACACAGCAGGACAACCTGGAAGGTCCAGGAGCCTTAGGAAGCCCAGCCTGACTGTACTGTTGGCTGTGCAAACAGTTGGAAACCCATTAAGGGCTGTGTAGGGGTGAGGGTTCCCGTTATTTTTAACACTGTGCCAAAATCCGTGTGCTTTTGCTCTAGCCTGAGGAAGACCACAGGCAAGGGCTTCTTCAGCTGAAGTCTCCTCATGAGCCAAAACTGTCACTGCTCAAACCACTTCAGGGCCCAAACTACACTTACCTGAAAAACACACGGGAATAATCTTGAAATGGTGATGATTTACTGAGAGACTAATCATCACTTAAGCTAGTCTGGAAGTAGTAATGAGTCCCTTTTAAGTGGAAGCAAACCTTGTGATGAAAATCTCAATATCACTTACTTAGCAAACTTCCCCAGTAAGATATTACTCAGGGCAATGAACCACAGAAACCCATATGAGTATGTAAAACTGAACTGAGTGAAAATGCAAAGGTAGAGAAGTCCAGTGCTTTTCAAAAGCCGTAATTATCTCTAAAATCGCGACTGCCTCTTGAATATTTTAAATGGAAGAGGGATGGATCACTTAAACTTGAGCAATAATTTTTTTAAAAGGCAGGCACTAATAAACAATTCATTACTAATTGGGAGAGGCTTCAATTCAATCTAAAGCAAAATGTTCAGTGCAGAATTTCGGCCTAAAAATTATCACGAAGAACTGCCACCTGCCACCATTACTAGTCTATAAAACGGAAATTTCAGGCCTACTTCTGAGAGGACAGAAGGCCTGAGCTTATCATGAAGCAGGCCTTGTACTCAATCCTCATTTTATCTTTACAATGATTCTAGGACATAGATATTATTAGTATTAGCTCCATTTTTACCAATGAGGTGCTGAGTCTTAGAGAAGTGACATCTCTCATTTCTGGTCTCGCACTTCATAAGCAGCGGAGCTGGAGTGGAGTAGGATCAAACTGCGGTGCACAGCTGGATGGGGGGGTGAGCCAAGTGAGCACAAGATACATGGAGATGCCAAAACACTCAATAATCAGAATGCACAATGTTTTTAATGCCATATTTAAAAAAAAAAAAAAACATGAATGGGGAAAAATTCCAGGATAAGTAAAATATCAAAATTTTAAATACCGTAAAGACAGGACCTGACCCTGCAGGTGGACAGCCTGGCCTCCCTCTCCTGGCCCTCATCCCGGCCCTGCCACTGGGTCCCAACCTGGGGGACAATGGGAATAGCAGGCCTGAGCACTCGGGCTGTGATGGGAGAATCCCTTTCCGGAGACGCGGGGCGGCATGGGCGTGCAGCAATGAGATGTGATCCGTCTAGGCCTGCCTTCCTCCATGCCGGTTCTTACTAAGTAAGACAGTGTGGACGGCAGGGACACTGCTCTACATTCTCAACTTGCTTTCACTGATGGCGCCTCCTGATGGACGAAGAAGAGATCTCCATGCATCTTAAAGGAAAACCAAGGAGGCGCTTTCAGGGCTCCAGCGGCAGTTCGGTGACCACAGCATTAAGAAGCTGAGTCCTGCGAGCCGATCTCTTCAAGGGAAGTGGAGATGAAACCTTAACGTGTGAAATCATGCCAGTGCCAAGGGCCCGGTCAAGGAGGATTTGGGGCGAATGAGGGAGTGTGTGGAGGAATTGAATGAAGGCTTTTCTTCACCTGCAACAACCAGGATAATGTGACAGAGGCAGTGCTTATTCACAGTATCCCCTGACGAATAATCAGTGCCAGAAGACAACAGAATACGATCTGGTCTCCTGTTGACTGTGGCCTGTAAAGACGTTTCCACCAATGTTCTGGATTTAGCACCTTACTTACATGGTCTAAGTGAGCTGGGGGTGGGGGCAGGAGAGAGACCTGCCATAGGAAACAGCATCATTAGTCTCGCATATGCTTTTTCCCACTCCCTTTCCTCATTATACTCCTATCTCACTTCAATCCTGGGGTACCAGATGCTCAGTCAGAACAGAACCCTTGACCACACAGACTACAGAACAATGCTTTATCTCACTAAGAATCCCAGACTGCAACAGTCTAAAGACTAATTCAACCAAGTAACAATGAAAGTTCTGCCTCCAGTTCTAACAAACAGGTATGATCCATAAGCACTTCAAATTTAAAAGTGATTTTTTTTTTACATTAAGTAAACTGTCTGGTGTTAAGTGAGCATTGGTTTACAAAACACTCTGTCTTACTTTCCACTAGTTACTTAACACTCCCTCCCATAATCCATTTGCATTGATTCCTTCTTTATCAGCTGCCTAGGCATTCTAGCACACACAGTGCTGCAAAGAACTCTGGGAGGCAACCGCATTCAATTTAAAAATTTTAAAAAAAGATACAAATAAGAATACACTTATGATAGTACTTATTTTTTAAGTAGAGCTTTCCTCTTAATTATAATACAGCATGTTTTTTCATGTTTCTTCTGAACTTTCATAATGACACTAGCAAACAGTAACAAATATAAATTTGTGCAGCCTGAAATATGCAGTTTAATCATAAGCAGTAATTTCCATTTCATTGAGGAGGGGAAAAAGAAAAGTCAAATGATTAAACTCCAGTGCACAAGGACCAATATTGAATTAAATTTTACTCTCCGTTCAAGGTAGGTTTTGTATGCCCAAGTCAAGAACGGATTAAAAGTAACAGGAAAACATCTACTGTTAAAATAAAACTCCATGCCCCAAGTGTTTACCAAAGATCAAACTGTTACTCTTTTTTGCAAATTAGCAATGTCTTGCAGACATCTTCAAAACCTCTTGAAAGCAAAGGCAATAGGATCACAGCAATCTAATATTTCTCTTTATTCTCTCCTTGCTCCTTGGAGTCTGAAATGACACTCTTTCTAGCAGGATTTAAAAAAAAACCCCAGAAAATCCTCCTGAGATCACTGCCTCAGAGAGAGCTGACCTTGTTTATCATACAGCCCAGCCCCCAGCCACCTCCTGCTTCAACAATCTCAAGTTACAAGACTTTCCAACTTTCCAGCAAACTCCAAGGTAGGAAGAGGCTGAAGGTAACGGGATCCACGGACTAGAAAGATGTTAATCCTGACAAACTGCTGGAGCAGTAGCCTGAACCACAGCTGAGATTGTATTCGGTCTCTCCTGAGAGGGCCAGACAAGGCCGGTGGTAACAAAACCGCTTTTCATGGTGCCCTCAAAAGCAGATGGGCCCCATGCAGAAAGCTGGAGAAGGGCGCCATTGCCCTCTAGTGGCCAGAAGTGCAATCTTCTGCGAAGGAGCCCCTTTCCAGAGATGCACAAGGCTCTCCATGTCAGGGTAAAATTATAGCACAAAGATGTCTAATTATCCCCCTCCAGTGTTTCCTTTGGTCCTTCTTGCCCATTGAGGAGGCTGTGGATGGCTATCACAGTAATCCTGATGGAAAAGCTAATTCTTACTCCTACTGGAGCACCAGAATTTGTCCAACTTTCTCCAGACCGCCCCCCCCCCAACAGACTTATTGATGGTTTTGCTCCAGTCAATTAAACTACATTTATAGAGACCAAAGATCTTTACATATTTCAAGGGCAGTGACTTTGGAATGGAAAGGCTAATAGCTGACAATGCTTGGTAAATCTAGAATGAGAGTTCTTGACAAATTAGGTAACTTTTTATGAAACAAGTGACCAATTTTATAAGAGGCAAGAAACATCCCAAACACAATTCAACCCCTTAAGTCATGGACTGGTGAATTTGAACACTGCTCAGATTTTCTATAATCAAACAAACAAAACAAAACAAAAACCTTAAAAGGTAGGAATTCATACTCATTCTGCAAACTTGACAGTTAAAAAAATAGGTTGCCACCTACTTTGAAACTCTACAGTCCACTGTATTTATTATTATTATTATTATTATTATTATTATGAGGTATGCCTGTGATCAAGTGAAAAAGTCAATATTGAAAATAAACTCAAGCCAAATGATTATATGCTCTTTGAACATTTTCCGACATATATGTAATGAAAATGAAGGAAGACTCAAGTCAGATTTGCAGATCTCGCTTAGATGATTCTCGGAATAGATTTGACGATCACAGATGAAAGTTTACGTGAACTGTCAACTTCATTAAGTCACAGTCATTCACAGGCAAGGTTCTGAGACACACTATGCTCATGAGAGTGTAGCAATGACATTGTAAATCAAATCTTGAGGTCAAAGTGATGGCGTTTCCCACATGAGAGTCCCCAAACCAAAATCTTTACAAAGCAGCCATGTAACTCTATTCAGAGGGGAAGAAAAACCATGAATTATGAAGACAAGTGCATTAAAGAAGCATGAAATTGATCTGTATTCCCCCAAAATCACAGCATGGCTCTTCAACCCTGCCCCTCCTCCTCGCACAAATACACAAACATACACATCCACCGCCACGCCTGCAAAGAGAAAACAGGATTTTGGGGTCATAAAAAAAATACAGCCATAACTTTTTTTTTTTTTTTAATTAACACAAGATTGCATCTTAATGAAAATAGGATTTCGGTTTCTAGTGATTTTACTGTCTGGTGTTCTGATAAGAATGCTGAGCATAATGGGAGTTCTGAAGTGCTATCAAGATGGGCCACTGCTTCAATTAGAACTATTTTAAAGGCCTATTTCTCCAGTAAGCCAAAAGTCGTTTGAGTAAAGCAACATGTCTAAACCTCAACAGATTATTTTATCTCAGTTCTTTCAAAGCATCTCCTCATTTCCCTGCCCCCAGGGCTGGTGTGGGGGTGATTTTTTTTTTTTTTCCAAACAATGTAATAAAATGGCCAGCTTCTGCAGACTCTGACATAAGGTAAATAACGATGTAATAATTATTGGTAATAATGAAGTGTGGCTGCAAGACATTGTGGCACATTAACTGGCAAGGTTTTAAAAGCAAGATGTACAGATACTTCTCACTCAAGTGGAGTTCGGCCTCTCGGCTGGCTTTCCCTGGTCTCTACTTGAAAACTCCTCACATTCCTTTGCACTAGGCAGGATTTCAGTTTTGCACAGAGGTTCGAATTCCAGGGCCCACTGGCCAACTCTACAACTTGGAATCAGATCTCACGATGAACAACCTCTGAGTGACCAGGAGCTTCAAGGTCCCTCTGGTATGGGGCCACAACTCTGTCCCTTTGTTTTACAACTTTTATTCCTTTGTTTTACTGGAGGATGACCAGGCTCCCAGCAGTTGGGGTTGGGCAGTGACTACTTCTGGGTTCTGGGGACCACCTCTTAGAATTTGTAGGAAAAACAGTTCCTACAAATTAATGAAATGAATGTCCGCCCTTTCTCTTCTCCTCTCCCATCGTCTTATAGGCTGGTGCTCAAAAGCCAGCCTGGCCTACGTGCTGATGCGACGCTGGTGGGTCCCCGCTCCTGAGAACACATCTCCATCTCCAACCCTGGGAAATCCAGACACCCCGCAGAACCATCGATGTCTGCCGCAAGCCCCAGTGATAAAGAAACTGATCCATCCTCTTGCCAGATTAATTATCGTGGCTTCCCTGTGATTAAACTGAAAACTTACTCCCTGCCTCATTTGAAACGGTTAGGAATGAGAGGAAAAAGGAAAACAAGGAAAGATTTCAGAGCCACCCGAACAAAATCATAGGGGGAAACGGGAGGGCAGACTTGAGGCAGATCTAGACCCTTCTGCAGCAGGGTTTCAGGAACAACGCTGCACCCCCGACCCCTTCGGGATGAGCTGTGGTCAAGCGGAGATGGCATTATTACGTAATTAAAATGCAATTTCTTAATAGCAGTGCGATGGCCCGTGAAATTCCTGCTGCATTATCAGCAAAAGCAACAGGGCTTTTTCTAGCAAACCTTTCTCACCCAGGCGAGGGAGGCGTGCGGGGGGGGGGGGGGGCCCCCCCCCG